>SNVD02009815.1:0-42524 GCA_013180625.2 Boswellia sacra
TTTTGCCGTTAAGTGACATCATACGGTACCCCTAACTTTCTTGCCAGATATTGTTGTGAATGTTTTGTGGTAGGTGTTCACATACTTCCGAACATCATCCTCCTTTGAGAGGCTAAAAAGCTTCCTAATTTGGGATACCCTTTTTGGACCGCTCATCGTTGGGTTTCCACTGTCTGTCAACCCAGGTAGATCGTTCTCATCCTTCTTAACTATAACCAAGTTCAATACAGACAGATCTTGATTTACAATGCATCCACGAACAGATTTCCTCGTTCGCTCTCCATTTCGCCTTCCATAACCTCTGAAGCAAGGGGAGATTGTTAGCCCTAAGGCTACATGATAATTTTGATGATAACAATACACATTGATTCATTGAGATTATATTTATGCGCAAGAATAAGATTATTGAAATAATTGCAAAATCAAGATGGGGCTTATTAAAATGAAGTGTTGAAGCCAAGGAGAATACTACATGTTAAAGGCACAAAAGTAGTATTGAAGCCAAAGGAGAATACTACATGTTAAAGGCACAAAAGTTTAAGAATAAGGTTTGATTCAAGGAATGCGTCACATGAGCAATATTCAATCAATTGGTCATATATTTTTCTACAGATGTCCAAATGAAGTGATTCTTGACCCTTTGGAAAGTTTACTCAATTTATAACATTTCATACGTTTTAAAGAAATTCAAATTTCAAGTGTAAGGTTGTCCAAATTATTATGCAATTTGAAAAACAAACGGAAGCAACTGACATGAGCACCGAATACTCTTTCGGACATATCTTGAGATAGAAATATAAAAATGACTTGATTATTGTGGCATTGAAAAAAGGACTTAATGGGGCACATTTTATATGTTTAGAAGAAATTCAAATTTCAAATGGAAGGCCGACATAATTGACATGCAATTTGTTGGACTGACACAGAGAAGAAAAATCAACTCATATGAGTACCGAATGATGTGTTATCCATATCTTGAGCTAGAGATATCCAAATAACTTGATTCTTGTGGCATTGGAAAGATGATTCAATGGATCACATTTCATATTCTTTGAAGAAATTCAAATTTGAAACGGAAGGCCGACATAATACACATGCAAATCGGTGGACTGACATATGGAAGAAAAATCAATTCACATGAGCGCCGAATGGTGTTTTGGCCATATCTTGAGCTACAAATATCCAAATGACTGGGTTGTTGCAGATTTTCAAATTTCAAACAGAACATTGAAAAAAGTGGCAGACAAGATTACGTTTTTTATGGTGGGTAGAAAATTTGAAGTTGGTGTCTTAACTTGATTAAGTTCAATCAAATTGCCTATAAAAGGAGCCCTTCTCCCATGGATTCAAACAGAGCAAGAGAGGCATCTAGCAAGCAAAAAACAAGAGAAAAATCAAGTCTACAGAACTTTTATATTCTTTATCTACTCTTTGAATAGAGTTGTGCTTTTGTGGCTGCTGTTTTTTTATTCGTTCTTGTACTGTGGTGAGAGTGAGATCTCCTTGTAAAGGATAAAAGTTATCCTTGAGAGAACTCTTGGTGTGGTGTTATGAAGAGTTGAAGAAAGTTACCTCGGTGAGGTTGTTCATCAAGAAGAACTCTTGGTGTAGTGTTGTCAAGAGTTGAAGAAAAAGTCTTGGTGTTGTTGTTCATCAAGCAAGTTGTAAAGATTTTTACAACTCAGTGGAAAGCCTAGCTTGGAGCTAGGAGCCCGTGGACGTAGGCAAGGTTTGCCGAACCACGTAAATTGAGTTTGCACTCTCTCTATCGCTATCTCTTTATATTTACTTGCACTTGTGATTGTTCGTTATTGTTATTCTCTTTGCATCTTTCATAACTTCTAATTTCATATTCTTCACCTTTATTCCTAAAGAAAGAGTAAACTAATAAAGATAGAGTAAACTAATTTTGGTTATTCAAGAAAAGTTTTACAAATCCATTTTGATAAATAAAAACCCAAATCACCCCCCCCCCCCTCTTGGGTTGCCATACCTGGGTCAACAGGTTCCTCTTTGAAGCAAAAGATGAACACGACCAGGAGTCAGAACTCCCAGTTCCATTGGGAATCCTTGCTTGTCGCAGCCTCCCATGATCTTAAAAACATATCCATGAATTGTAGACCCCAGAGCATCTGTACTAAATTCTTGGGAGCTCCTCCTATCTAAAAAGACTCGGGCTTCTGATCGTCATCTATCTCAAGCTTGTTGTGGCAACCAGTGGTTGGGTTTGCTATGTTAAACTTCATTTTGCATCAACTCAACTCAACTGAACTCTTGCTATCAGCGTGCGCAGTGCAGGGGAGGCAGCGAAGAGCACTTGGGTTCTGTGAGCAGCTCCCGTGAGACTGGCCAGCAGAACTAATTAGATGGGTTTACTTTTTTTCCCTTATTCATTACATTTATTTTCATACAATTAACGGCAAAACTGACGGAAGGGGTTTCGATGAATAATTTCAAAAAAGTAAGGGGTATCGTATAATGGAAAATGGTAAACAGTGTTTATGAATGAAATTAAGCTAAAGCCCAGGGGAGGTATGTGTGATTAGTCCATTAAATAATGTCACTATAGAATATTGTGTATTTACAAGTTTTCGTACAACTATACATCGTAACCATGTGCTACTATAAAAAACATGTACTATACAATAATGTGTTAGTGTCCAAAAACAAAAAAAAAAAACAATTTTGTTTAACTAAACATAATATATACAAAAAAAATAGGTGATCTCATGGTCCCAACGTGCTCGGCTGCTACTTGACCTTCGCTGAATCAACGTCGTCATGGGCAATAGTGGTCATAACATCTCCTGACACATCATGTCCAGTCGCGGTAGTGCCTGCAACATCAGCAGCTGCAACATCAGCAGGCACTACCGGTTGAGGCAACAGCGCCTTGATGTCGTAGGGCACCAGGATGGGCGGGGCCGCCTCTTGTGGGTTTTCGCGGCTGAGCCAAAGATGTAATGCCATTCTCTCCCGGCATTCGTCGTCCTGGAATGCCTTAATCTCGGTCAGTGGAACGCCCCCCGCTAGGAACTCGATGTACTTCAAACAGTACACGCCGCATGCCCCTCCCCCAGGCTCCTGCTGTGGCACCTGCTCCACGTCCTCGATTCGCATAATGTCAAATGGGGTTGTGGGATAGTCAGGAATACCGTAAACCTCCATTGACACCATACGGGGTAGTAGCTCAGCGAGGCACCGGACTGTCTGCATGACTATGTCCGTAGAAGTATGCCCAATAGATGAGTCGTATATGGAAATCTGACGGCGATTCAAATGCACCTCTGCTGCCACCCAATGATCATCGGTGAGGTGTACTGGGAGATAGAGCTGAAAACGAATTGACAACACGGAAATGGAAATGAATCACAACATTTTAAATAAGATGGCACATGCTAATTCAGTGAATATAAATGTTCTCACCCTATCAACGTCGACCCATGGTGTTCCAGCGAGGGGCACCTGTCCTAGGATATACTGGACCATGTCCTCCTCATTTGCCCAGGTAATGTCGTCCAATCTTTCCGAGTATAGCGCCCACAACGACTTCAATTTCAACTGCAAGTTCATGAGTTCAGTTAGCGCATTGAAGGAATCATAAATTTCAAGTGACAAATTGTTAATGTAAGATGTCTACGATTTACGTACCCAAAAAGTGGTGTCGAGGAAAGCAGACCTCTGTACACCAGGTCTGGTCACGGCGCGAGCTCTGCACCGTAGAACCCACAAGTAGCTGTCTATGTGCTGAAAACAACAATTGCTATCAATAAGGAATCCAATTGTATATAGCAATATTCGACAGCCAGAGATGATATGAAAGTACCTCAGCTTCAAGCCATTCTGATGGGCTGATCAGCGTCGTGAAGAACTTACGATCTGCGCTGAAGACTGCCAACTCAGCGCGATCTGTTCTGGTGTCGTCCGCCAGCCACGCGTGGAATCCCTTCATGTCAACTTCTGCTATCAGGGCACGTGGGTCGAAAAGTGGAACCGGAGGGCACAAAATGAGACCAGTTCCTACATCTGCTGATGGCCACTGAGATCGATTGTCTTCCGACTGAGCAATAGGCGCCTCGGATTGTAAAGGGGCCTCTGACTGTGGCTGCTGCTGGTCTGCGGCTTCCTCCGAGGGCTGTGGCTGCTGCTGGTCAGTGGCTTCCTCCTGCTGCTGAACCCTCGGCCTCTTCCTACCTGGTGGACTGACAAAGGGGCTTCGCTTATGCTTTGCTGGTAGGAGGCGGCGACCCCTGCGTGAAACTAAGGCTGCCGGAGGAGCATCGGCTGCAGGAACATTCCGGTTAACGGAATCAGGAATCGCGGGCGGCGGACCATCACCGTCATCACCCGGACCTCCGTCGGAATCAGCATCTGAATCCTGAAATCAGACAAACATAACCATCAGCTTAAGCGTGTGTGGAACAGGTCAAAATCCAGTATGTAAATATTGGAAAGTACCGTGTCATCGTTTCCGAAGTTCGCACCGAGGTCCAGAACGGCCTCGCGGAGACGAGCTATCTCCTCACGCATTTCCCTGTTCTCCGCCCGTAACAGAGCAAGTTCACGCAAAACTGTGCTCTGGAAGTCGTCATGGACCGGCGGCACCTGCATGAGAATTGTAACAAGGGTCTTCATTAACCAACAGAGCAGCAAATGTATACGTACAAGAATATTAATGCCGACTGGCATTTCTTACCTGCCGACCCGACGCCGTCGTCGATGCTCCTGGAGCTCCGGAACTATGGAACGGCTCTGGCAGTGGACTTAAAGGCTCCAGCGGTGGACTGCCAGGCCCTACGTCCATGTCAGGACTGTCCGTGTCTGTTGCTGCAACCACATCCGGGTCAACAGGGGAACTGATGCCAGCAGGAGGTGAAGCGGATGAGAGCTCAGGAGGTGGAGCTGACGGTCCCTCAGGAGGTGGAGCTGGCAGACCCTCCGGAGGTGGTGCTGATGGACCCTCCGGAGGTGGAGCTGGCGGACCCTCCGGAGGTGGTGCTGATGGACCCTCCGGAGGTGGAGCTGCTGGTCCCGGTCCCTCAGGAGGTGGAGCTGGCAGACCCTCCGGAGGTGGTGCTGATGGACCCTCCGGAGGTGGAGCTGCTGGTCCCGGTCCCTCAGGAGGTGGAGCTGGCAGACCCTCCGGAGGTGGTGCTGATGGACCCTCCGGAGGTGGAGCTGCTGGTCCCGGTCCCTCAGGGGGTGGTCCTGCTGGACCCTCTGGATGTGGACCTAATGGGCCCTCCGGAGGTGGAGCTGCTGGTCCCTCCGGAGGTGGAGCTGCAGCCGCCTCAGCAGGAAGTGGCTCAATGCTCTCCGCCGCCAGTAAAGGAGCATCCGTAGCTGTTGCCCAAGCCACATGTGCACCTCTACGGATGCCAACTACTTCATTGAGCCGTGCATACCACTCCGTCTGCTGCTCCACAACGGACGGCTCTAAAACGACGAGCGGCCTAGCCTGCGTCAACATATAATCAGATCACGCGAAACTGTTATCAGTTTTTGGTTGAACAAAAAACAAGACAATTCGATGTAACACAGGATTCGTACTAACCCGCCTCCTAACCCTCAGTATATCAGTGTAGGTAGCGTTCTGGGACGGGGTCTTAACTGTCTCCCACTTCAACAACCGTGGTATCCTCGCCGCGCATTCCTGTGGCACTGTACCAAAATGTGTGCCAAAGTAAGGCACGGCCTCGTACAACCAAACCTTAATTACATCGAACAGGTTAGTTAGTGACATGGACTAAAATTACATCAAACAGAAATCAACACGGTCACACTCATGGATAGCAGAACGTACCTGAAAGGCGTACGGGCACCCCTCCAAGTTATAGCGCTCCACCTGCCTCGTCTTCGCTTGGGCTCGCCTCTTGTAATTTTCTAACCTCCCAACCAAAGCCCTCTTCATCGAGCCCAATGTCTTTTCGTAGGACAACGAACCCCATGGATACGTATTAAATTCATCCAGTCTGTCCACAAAATTCAACCATGTCCTAGACACGTGTCGGCGTCTATCCCGGGCCATGAAGAAACGCTCAAGCACGTAGTACACGCCTAGCTTCACGACATCCTCGTCTGGCATACGAGACACATTCATATTCTTAAGATTTTCATACAAAGCGATGAGATCCAAGTCCATGCCATCGAAGTATGTATCCAACAATCGGCACGGATGCAACATCGTCGGTATTGGTGGCACCGTGGAAGCAAATCGTAAGCCGGTTATCAAACCGAACTCGTGCGCAGAAAAACGAATGAGTCGTCCTGCAAATAAGGAAAAAAAATTACATAAGATGACAACGATGTTACAGTTAAATAACTAAAAATATCATACGTGCAAAACTATGACTTTGTAACAACATTGTACATGAAAACCAATTTTTTACCTTCAACAAGGAACCACATCTCCCGGTCGTACCCCACGGTGTTAACCTCCCACTGAAGCACGTGGTGCGCCAACTGAGACGGAAAGGAGAGCCGACGGATGTCTAGGAGAAATCCGAAACATGTTGCACGAAACATCTCCTTCTGCCTCGCACTGAAGCTCGCCCGGATCCATTGTATACAGTCCCAACCTGCCATGTTTGTGACCACGGCCTGGTAGTGTTCCGTATCCGGTGTCTTAAGCGTGAAGGACAGTCCAAATTCACCAGCCATTTGCTTCAAATTGGCAAAAAGAAGTCCATTATAGTTCAATATGAAACAAAAAGGCAAAAAAACAGCCAAAAACAGCCACAAAGCATGCATTCTGCCTAAACGCTCGATAAAGCTCGACGAAACACGACAAACTCGACAAGACTCGACATAACACGACTACACTCGACATGTCTCGACAACACTAGACATATCTCGACAACACTCGACAAAACTCATTTGCCGAGTGTCGAGTGTGTCACTACCACAACATAACTCCTTTGTAAATTTCCGGCAACGACAGCCGAAACCAACCACATACAATACATTTTCAAATCACATATACAAACATAAACGGCCTAAACATTATTAAACAGCCCTAAATCCACTGAACTAGTGAAAACAACATGCATGGCCGGTAAATAAACGCCGTACCTGAATGCCGATCGGTGCTGTGGTCGCCGGGAGTTGAGATGATTGTCGCTGCGCGTCTGTTTGCGTCCCAACCGTTGTCTGTGCGTAACTGTGAGTTTGGAGAGTTGAAACGGTTTGTAGGAGTAAATGGCAGTGAAGCGGGAAGTGACGGTAGAACTAGAACTTTTTAAACCCCAAAGTTCGAGCTCCCCACGTGTCAGTCATCGCGAGTCGCGGGTCGAGGGTCGAGACGAGGCAAATTACATTATAGACCCTCCGGAGTTCGAGAGTCGAGGTTCGAGTCTTCGTGTGCCGTGAGCTCGAGCGTCGAGTGGTCGTGTGACAGGTTTAGTCGTTCTTCGAGTGTTTGTCTGACGTGTGCTCGAGCTTCGAGTGTTGGTGTGACGAAGTGAACCGCGCTTCGAGTGTTTGTCTGACCGGTTGATCGCGCTTCGAGTGTTCGTGTGACGTGGTGGTCGCGCTTCGAGTGTTCGTGTGACGTGTTGGTCGGGCTTCGAGTGTTCGTGTGACATGTTGATCGAGCTTCGCGTGTTCGTGTTCAATATGATCGAGCTTCGAGGGGCTGTGTGTCGTGTAGATCGAGCGTCGAGTTATACCTTCGAGTTGCGTCGAGCGTTTAGACCGAACATTCGTTTTTTTCATTTTCATTCCCTTCATTTCATTTCATTTTCTGTTCCGCTAATTAAGTCGAGCGTCGAGTTTCTACCGTCGAGTGTCGTCGAGCGATTGGACAGAACACTTGTTTCTTATAGATTTCGAATCAGATACCAAATTATTTTTCGGTTGGGCGTCAGGTAAGATTATTTTGTTTAACAACAACGCCCATAAAGATGTGTTTAATACAATAATACTGCTTTACAGTGCCAAAATCCAACACCCAAAATATATTATTTTCAAAAGCTTAGGATTTGTTAAAAAAAAAAAAAAGAGACAATGTTGCAAACATCAACATTTGGTTTACACATTTGGTATACATCATCCCCTGTCATGCAGCGGAACTGGGTTTCGGCATGTTTGACGATTGTGCCCGGAACTTCCACAACGCCCGCAAGATCGAGAGGAGCTAGACTCACCGACAGAAGGGATTCGATTCCTCCGAGGACGACCGGCTGGTCTCCTCATGACTGGCGGGAGAACCACTCTACTGCGAACCTCCTCAGGAACCACCCAATCCTCACTAACTCCAACAGGAACTACTGGAAGAGCATATGCATGTAACAATGTTTCGGTGGTATACCAATGGGCACAGTAATCATGGCATGTAAGGAGATTCATACGTTTGCATACCGCTAATACATGTGCACACGGAAGCTGGTCAAGATCAAACACACGGCACGTGCATGTACGCGCGTGCATGTCAACTATGCAAACACGGTCGTTGCCTCTAACCTCATACATAGTAAGAGATATACCACTAACCCTCATACGATCTCCTTCTTTTAAACGCTCCTCCATCAACTTGTTTGCCCAGGGTGAGAGATGTGATTCTGAGTTAGCAAATAGCTGTCGACGCTCATAGAACCATTTCTGCAAGTTGGCCCGAAAATAATCAGCTAACAACGTCACCGGGAGGAATCGATGGTGTCGCAAACAGCTGTTCATCGACTCAGCTATATTTGTTGTCATTATGTTATACCGCCGACCATGAAACTGTGAACGTGCCCATTTCTCGACTCCGATCTCTCGAAGATAAGTTGCTGCTGCTGGCATATGCGATTCAATTTGTCGCATATGATAGTTGAAATCAGCACAATGATATGTCCTTGCAGCGCGGTAGTACAATTCCAACAAAGTCTTGTCCTTGAACGTTGCCTTCAAGTTACCCTTGAGATGATGAGTGCACAATCCATGCAGTGCATTAGGAAAAACTGCAACCACAGCACGTTCAATACTACGATGACGGTCAGAAATGAAGACAAGATCTCGGACATTTTGTACAACATGATCACGCAACTGTCTCATGAACCAGTTCCAGGAGTCATCATTTTCAGAATGCCCAATTCCAAATGCCAAGGGGTATATTTGTTTATTACCATCCATACAAGAAGCCAAAAACATTGTACCCCTATATTTCCCTTTTAAAAAGGAACCATCAACTGCAATAACTGGCCTAATTGACGATGCAAATCCAGCAATCGAGGCCCCCATACTCATGAAAAAGTATCTGAAATGGTTATCCTCATCAGTTTCTAACGACGTTTTGGTCCCCGGGTTTGCTTTCTCAATCATGTACATGTACTGAGGGAGTAGTGTGAATGATTCATCATGAGATCCGTGAAGTTCTTGCAAAGCTACCTCCTTTGCCCTCCATGCCTTATTGTACGTGATGTTAACACCCAATGACTCCTGAACATCGGACATAATATCCTTTGGACGATATATTCTCGATGCCTCAACGAATTTGCTCTTAATATGTTTGCCAATGACATGTGCAGTTGCCTGTTTGTGAACTGGGTGAAGTCCGGCTCCGGAGCACGTGTGGTGGTTCTTATACGTTTTCACTTGGAAGAAATGTGAATCGGCCACCTTTATGGCACGTAAACGCCATTTACAAGATTCAGCACGACATACAACCTCAAACCTTGTGGCGTTGGAGTTCCTCACCTTGAATTGAAAGTTTCGTCTTAATGCCAACATCGCTAACTTCTCTCGAAGCTCCGTTTTGCTGTTAAACATCTGTCCAACCCCAACCTCAATCTCGTCAACTACAAATGATGAGGCATCATCGGCATCTGTGGAGGGTGGATGGACGATAGGCGGCATCCACCTGAATGTGTTAGCCTGAGAGCTGTCATTATTCGACATCGGATCTTCCTGATGGCCATATACTGGACGAGTAGGTGTGGAGTGAATTGGAGGAGGCACGGTAGGTGTGGAGTGAATTGGATAAGGCACGGTAAACGGCTCATCCTGGTTCACATCATTCAAGATCTCCCGTTCTCCCTCATTATCGAAATGTGAACCGGCTACATTGTGCCCATCAACAACAAAATCATCCAATCCCTCAACATCATTCTCAATATGAACCGTGTAATCATTATTGTCATCGTCAACATGCACACGAACATCATCACCACCATCGTCAGTATCTTCGCAATATTCATTCCCACCATCGTCATCATTAACATCATCAATATTACCTACACTCTCAAACTCTCTAATGCTGTCAAGATGACGTACCAATCTCGATGGCATCGATGGAGGCACTCCTTCTTCATTTTGAAATAACACCCCTACCCCAAATGACTCATGCCCCGCATGCCCTAAACACTGCTCAAATTCAACGCCAACATCGTCATTCAATTCTGGTTGTCCACAAACAGGAGTAGACTCACTTAATTGGTTGCTCCCACTTGCTGAACGAAAGAATGAGGGATGAGAACATCCTTCTCGCCAACGGATTGCATCGGATCCTGACCCTGACCTCTGTCTTTGCTTCTCCCTATCTTCAACTTTAACAACTAACGGTGTATATGATTGTTGGTCCTCCAAACAATGTTGTATGAAAAAAGAAACATCGTCGTCAGTCTCAATACGAATCGGCATTGGAAGAACACCCTTACAAGAAAATTGAACCTCTAAACTCATTCTTTTCTTACGAAGATCCCAACCCATTTTAGTACTAATACAGTCAACCAACTCGTTATAAGTAGCACATCTACGAATTATCAATGGCTTCCCCGTCCCATCGGCATACAAATAACTACCGTTCTCTTGCACAATCCATGAACCATTATATGCAATGAGTACGCGTAAAGTTTCCATTTCCTGCATGATTGAGATATATCATATCATATAAGATCCGTGGACAAAAAATAATTATGAAATAGCTTGCAAAAGTGGGAAAAAAGAGCGTTCTGCCAAAACGCTCGACGAGACTCGACAAAAACACTCGACACTCGACATATGTGACACGACACTCGAACTCGACTAACTTCGTCGTCCAACACTCGTCAACTTGTACACTCGACTCTCTTACTCGAAAGCTCGACAAAATGGTGTCCACGACTCTCGAAACACTCGACATGAATGGTTCGAGACATCTACAGGTCGGTTCCACGCGTCCTACACTCGACTCTCGACACGCGACACACGAACTTTTGACAATCCACAAGACCCTCGACGGAACTCGAACACGCAACACTCGAACCTAGAATCGAGGCAATGGCTAGACACTCGAAACCACCATCCGAATTGTCGTGATTCGGTCCCGACAGAACTTCTCGACGACACTCGACGACACTCGACTACACTCGACTACACTCGACTACACTCGAAGACACTCGAAGACAGTCGTCTTCTTCGACCTTCGACTGCGAAAACCCATTTTTGCACACCGACAGCCAATTTCCAGCATTTTTTCACACAGACGGCACTATCTCTACCCTTAGTTCACATACATAAACCATTTTTAAGCTATATAATGCGGTTGTCAGTTACCAATGCGAGCAATGACGAAAACACTACACATACATTAAATTTTCATGCCATTTACAGAGAGATTAAGGAAAAGTTGCTCTTACGCGTTTTGCTTACTGCTTCAGATATTGAGGTTGTTTCGGGACAGTGAAGTTAAGTGATTCGAGCTGTTACTGGTTTCCGTTGTTCTGTGTCTTGCTTTACTGTCTTTCTTAAAAAAATTTGTCCGAAGGATATGAAATAACAAGGTTTTGGGAATTTATTTTAGGACAGGGGTGTTTTTGTCTTTTAGACACAAAAGTGTCTATGGGATGAAAATATTTCAGAACATGTCCATTTTTCAAACCAGCCCCCTAAATTTATCCATTTTTTCAATTTTCCCTTTTACTTTTCCACGAATATGGACATGAAAAAGGAAAAGGTAAAGGAAAGCTTAATTTGAGAAAATATCTAGCGGTTGTAGTACTAGTGCAAAAGAGAAGGATTCCTCTTGTCATGATTATCATTTCCATCTTGATTCTTGTAATGATTTTGTAAAAGAAAACAGAAGGCTGATTTCAGTTAATGGGGATGGCCATGGAGAGAGGGAGTGACGTGGAACAAAGCGCGTGGGGCTAAGTTTAAGAAACGGGCCAGGAGAGAGTTGCATGTGGGTCTGTGACCCCAGTGTCGCCGGACACCCCAGCCAATCTGACGCTTTTCTCCTCTGAATAGTCTATAAATATATATTATTCCTTTCCCCTCATTACTCACGAGACCTTTTTAATCCTGATTTTTTTTTGTTTTTTATTTTTTACAATTTTGATTGGGTATTCGCACGTGTACAGCTCGATATTTATTGGCAAGCTGGTATTTGCTACGTGCATTCAAGTCTAGACTTCAACTGGAGATTCTTCTGTTACATGCCAAATTTAAGCTATTAATAGAGACTTAAGTAAAGCTGGCACTACTGCGATTGTCGGTTCAAGGCTGAGTTTAATTCAATTTCAATTTAGCAACATAAATATTACTCAAGTATAAAATAGCATAGCAGAAAGAGCCGTCAACAAAATCTAGTGGTTCATGCTACGTGCAAATAATTAATATAGTTGAAATTGATTTAAGTTCAATTCGTGGAGGTTTGTTTTCGCATGATCTACAGTATTAATGGGAACCAATGATGAGTTATAATACCATTAGTCTGCATATATTGGGCTTTCTACCTTAATTAATCTTAATTTAATTAATAAACATTGGATTAATTAGCACAAGGTAAGAAGGATTGGAGGTGTTTGCCATGTCTGCAGCTGCATGCATGGTAGAGACCCAATAAGTGCAGGTTTGAACAGGGGATATTTTGGCCTTCTAGTCAATCCATCCTTGTTGATGAAATAAAACGGGAATATTCTAATTAAAGGAAAAGCTAAGAAAGCTAAGTAAAATGAAACCTGACAGAAACAAAAAGAGTAGGGAATTTAAACGGGTCGCCTTCCATCAACGTAGCTGGGAGCGAGAGAAAGAGACTTAATTCCATTCCAAATATTCCACTGACCAGTACCCAATTTGGCTTTATTTTTTTTTATTTTTATTTCTCTCTCTTCCCCTCTCTCACTCTCAAATGCCAACCATTCCCTGCATAAACCACCATTATATCCTCGCAGCACCATCCTTTTTCATTACACATTACAAAGATAGGTAAAACGAAACTCTCTCTCTCTCTGTCTCTCCCTCTCCCAATGTAGACAGGCTCTGATGCCTCTGCGCTCTTAAATACAAAACTTTCTCTTTTCACTATCTTTTCCTTCAAACTACCATCCCAAAAAACTCAGTTACTTTCTCTATTTCTGCAAAAAAAAAAAAAAAAAAAATTTATCTGACTACTAGTAGTCCCTGTTATCTTTCCCCTTTGTGTGTATTTTTCCCAACTGTGATTTCTATCAACCCTAGAGCAAGTCTACTAAGAGTTCCCCTGTTCACCCTTAACACATCTATGCAAATCATAAGGCACTCATAGTGTAATCACAAACACTCCTTTTCAGCTCTCCTCAACCGCAAGGTATCTCTTCTTTCAAAGCTATAGCTCTAACCCATTTTTGTGTCCTATCAAACATCTTCACATTCCTAGGCTTTCTTATTCTGTTTCTTTTTTCCTGTCAAATATTCACTAATATCTAGTTTTTGGTTCTTGAATGACTTAGATCTCCATCGTATCCTCATGTTCTCCAGCTTGAACCTCATAATGAGAACTACATCATCATCCTTGCCTGATCTTTCCCTACAGATCAGTCCTCCATCGGTCTCCTATAGCGAAGGAAAGGAAGTGGGGTTTGATGGATTGCCAAGGAATGCACTTTACAGTGACGGCAGCTCAACTACTGACTCTGGTAGCAGCGGAAGCGATTTAAGCCATGAAAATGGCATCTTTAATCCAGAAAAGGGTTACAGTCTTGCCCCTAGTGAGCCCACGTTGAGTCTAGGGTTTGAAATGGCAGATTTAGGTCCTCCAACTCCACTACAACTGCCAAGAAACCTTAATTATCATCAGCAATATCAACCTCAAATCTACGGCCGTGAATTCAAGAGGAATGCAAGAATGATTAATGGAGTTAAAAGAAGCATCAGAGCTCCCAGAATGAGATGGACAACAACTCTCCATGCCCATTTCGTCCATGCGGTTCAGCTTCTTGGCGGCCATGAAAGTAATAATTAACAGCAACTCAGCAAGCTAGATAATTTTGCACCAATTTGTTCCATATCTCGTGCATATATTTCGAGCTTATGATTTTCGTATCCAATAATATAGAGATTATATATCTTTGTTAAAGAGAAAAGCATAATTTGTCAGGTTATGAAACTTGTATTAATTGAAAATGTCACAGGAGCAACGCCAAAATCTGTGTTAGAGTTGATGAATGTGAAGGATCTAACCCTAGCTCACGTGAAGAGTCACTTGCAGGTGGGGTTACTGTTTCCAATCGCCATGGCTTTGAACTTATGTATGAAATAGATTTTCTCTGATTCTCATGGCTATTTCTTCACCTTTATCGTATTCTATTTTTGTATTTGCTATGATTCAATTCTAGTTTGGGTGGGGGGGTTGGGGGGTGGGTTGTGGTGTTGAACAAGGGGTAAGGACAAAACGGCATCTAGAGGCAATCTTAGCGATATGGACTTTTTCTCATTTTCTCTGTGGGTGTTCATGCAGATGTATAGAACAGTGAAGAGCACTGACAAAGGATCAGGTAATTGGATTGTCCTCAAAGAACAGATTTTATTTCTCTTTATATTATTCTCTTTGTTTGGGAGCTTGGTGTTCCAAGTGTGACAGAAACTCTATCATCCGATTTACTGTTCCAACTAATTCAAAATGGTTTTGGGATTGGACTGACTCCAGTCCATGTGATGAATTATTTGCTTGGTGTCTGATAAAGCGAGAGCAATGGCTCTATCTATGATGAATGTTGCAGGTCAAGGGCAGACAGATATGGGTTTAAACCAAAGGACAGGAGTAGTTGATATAGATGGAGGATTATCTTGTGAAAAAACTAATCACACGAACCATTCTTTCTTCAATCCATCACCAACATCAAAACAACCAACCCAACAAAAACGCCAAAGGTAAGTCCATAATTTGCTGCCTTTTTTCTCTAGTCTCTAGTTTAATTTCCTTCCTCTTATCTCATCAATGCATCGAGTACATTTCATCTTCTCCTCATCATCACAGAATGGAGCTAAATAATTGAGCTCATTAACTCAATGCCAACATACATGCACTCGTGCATTGGCTTACCGACCTTTTTGGTCCTACATGGTGCCTGTGTCTCTTAATATATGGTGTATGTGAATGGATTTTATTAATGTATGTACGTACATAGATTTTGATGGGCATAATAACCTAGGGTTCGCAAAGTTGAATCATGATCTTACGTGTGGCCTCCATAACGGGCTCACATCCGTTAGATCGTGAACGTGTTGATCCCAATATGTCGCAAAAGTCAATGATTTTTTTATCAAATCTCAATGCTGTTCTGATCTCAAAGAGGTATTTTTTGGTGCCATAACTCACCAAGGACACCGTGGAACGGTAGAAGTAAGCATGTCTCTGGCTGATCAACTAATATTTTGTTGGCTCAAACTATACTATATGGCCGTGGCAGTACAATCTCTAAAAGGGAAATAATCTGTTTAATTTGCTCCAAATTAATCCACATTCAGATCTTACTCATCTTAGCATTTCACTCGTAAACTTGAGCTCCGAAAGGAAGAGATGCCCATTTAATGCACTGAACACCATGCTTCTGCATGTTTTACCACGCGCTTTGATTGCTAGCTTTATGACAAATTATTACTGGGTCTATTAATTAATAAATATTATAATATATATAGAGAGAAAGCGAAGTAGATCCCGTTTACGTAGCTGCACTTTAACTTCGCAATATAGGCTCATTTCATTTCTTAGTATGCTAATTCCGGATAAAATAGAGCAATATTTGTATGTATGTATGTATGTATGTATGTAGATATATATATATATATATATATATATATATTATTTTGGTATACATCCACCGGGTTATAAAGAATACCTTCTTTCATAGAGCTTGAATTAGGATTTTTTTTTTCTTATTTGAGTTTAGCGTCAAAGTGATAACTCAGAATCATCACTATTATATGGACTTTCCATATTCTGTCTTTGGCCTTTTATTTCTTCCCGGTACTTCAGATATTGATATTTTCTTAATAATTCATGATCAGAGGCGCAGCGGCATCAGTGGAGACTAACGATAGGAGTATATCGACCCGCGGAAATGCTTTGACTTATTCTCATTTCAAGGCAAATGATACTAAGGTATGATTATATATACGGCAGAAAAATAAATAAAAAATTAAGTGACAATGTTGAAAATCGGTTTATATATATTATTAATTCAACATTATTGTTTATATGATGTGCTATGACCTTTTGATAGGCGGAAGGAAGCAGTGCGACCCTCCATGTGTCTAATAATAATGTGGTGGAGACGTTGGATTCTAGCTCCTTGTCACCTTCTGACAAGCTTCTTAATCTAGAGTTCACTCTTGGAAGGCCAAGTTGGCAAACGGACAATGCTGAATCTTCAAATCATGAGTTAACCCTTCTCAAGTGTTAAACAACATTTCTAAGTCCATTAATTGATGATATAATTAATGTTTTCTCTTTTGAATGTGGAGGAACTTCTAATTACTTTGCACTGCTGGCGGGTTTTGCCTGAAAATTAAGGGTGAATAGAAAGGTCTAACTTCATACTTAATCTTATAAAATATTTGTTCTGGATTCCTGCTGAGAATTTACGTTCAGATATCAATGTAGCTAAGCGTGAGTGCAATTTCTACTGATTGTGAATATGCATATTCGTCCTAATTATTAGTTTCTGCAGTCATCCTGATAGGCCATGGTCTAATAATGGTCCCTATTAGAGGGCCATTGCGCACCAGCTCGATTGTGTCCAGATGAATGGACAGGTGGGACAAATTCTTATGTGTAATATCTCTGTCATTGTTGTGTCAATCATTTTCACTATCGCTGTGAAAATCAAGCTGGTATTTTCCTTCCTCCATCGTAGCTTTGAATCCATAAAACTAATATGTATGTAGCAGGAACGTACGAGAGCTCCTGCATCTTGAATGTTTAACCTTAAAGCGTACCCATTGAAAGAACTATCATAATCTATATATATACCCCTCCTTGAATCTCCTCCGCTACTAAAACAACAAAACTTTCTTCATCTTGTTAAATTTGTAATTAGAAATAGATTTTTCATCAGAAATTCAGAGTGTGTGTGCGTGTGTGTATATATATATTGTTGCATAAAAATTTGCCAAATGCGCGCATCGGATTATTCTATGATAATATCCATCCAATTTATCTTTCAAAAGCAGTACTTAACCAGACATAGCCGGCTTATTTTTGCATTGAGGCATGATGACATGATGCTATGAAACATGGAAGTAATAATTAATTAAACGCCATGGAGCATCTTCAAAAGCGAAGCTATAGTCTTTCACATATGTCGTCAACTTTCCAATGAATACATGAGTCAAATCAAGCTGATTAATTCTACTTTTCTCTTATGTTTTGACGTTTTTTTTTCCCTTCACAAAATTAAGAAAATACAACATTAACTGATCATTGTTATTAGCACTCCATTTGCTTGCAGAGAGAGCAATGAAATTAAGAATATTATTGAGCTTGCTCAGACGTATAGGTGCTGGGTCTTTGTCATTAGTAAACCTATAATTTCTTTGATACCTATGAGCAGGCAGGAGGAAAATAATACAAGCTTTTGAATCTTATAATAGGTTGCCCTGCTTAATTAAATGCGAGATGACGCTCACATGACAAGCCATGACTTAACACTATCTCGGTTTATAAATGCATGAATGTTATGATATATGACTTCATCCATCAATATTATAGGTGCAGTTATATCTCCCCTTATAGCAAAAGAGACGCACCAAATTTTTTTTCAAATAATATTAAATTCATAAAATAATCAACTACGACAGGATCTCTTGAGAAATAATCAAACTCGATTTTTTATTTCGACATCTAACCACCTGTTAATCCTGTTAATCTGTAATGCGTTAATATGTTTAACTCAGTTA
This sequence comes from Boswellia sacra, assembly GCA_013180625.2. Lineage (NCBI taxonomy): Eukaryota > Viridiplantae > Streptophyta > Magnoliopsida > Sapindales > Burseraceae > Boswellia > Boswellia sacra. The sequence goes on from SNVD02009815.1 coordinate 18,115, forward strand.
ATCCACAATGAGTTAACATATTAACAGGTTGATAGATGGGCATGTTAAGTGCTTTTCTTAAGGATATTTTTGTCGAGTTGAATTTGGTTATGCAATCAAATCAAATATTAAACTTGTATTTTTTCAAAGAATCTCCTAAAATTTGGCTATTTTTCTAATTTTTGAATAATGAATAAAATTATTGTAAAAAATAAAAACTAGAGAAGAATGATATATTATAAGATTAATTTAGAAATTGGGATTAACATTATACATATAACAAATAATATATATCTGATATAATAAAGCATCACTTTATTGTTAAATAAAAAAATTACAGTAGATGATATCAAATTATATAAAATTATTTTAGGGGAAAAAACCATCCAGGTACAAAAGACTGAACATGGTGGGAGTGGAAGGGTAGACAAGTGTAATTATGAATGGGCTCCAGGGAACAATCAAATATCGGCCCAAACATTTATCAATTTCTGAGTTTATGGGCTACTAGATTATTAATGCCGATGTTTATGGTATTCCCTCGTTAAAAAAAAAAAGAAACAGGTTTTTATAATTACGTCTTTGCCCCTTGTTTTGCCCCCAGCGACAGCAGCAAGTGAAGCAATGCAGAAATCCCCGAGCAAAAACACAGGTAAAAATGCAAAAAAGGTCGTTGACGGAAGGCGTGCAATATTGATGGCCTGTACAGAGAAGTGCAGAAATTGTAGTGTTGGTATGAGTCTTGCATCATTGTGGATTGTCCTTAGCGTTGAAATAAGTTTTAACGACAGACTACAATCAAATCAAAACAAGTAATGGCGCACCAATCAAATCAAAACAAAACAAAACGAGACCACACTGTTCATCATTACCAAGTATCTTTTGTTAGATTTCCAGACAGGCGAAACAAAACAAAACGTATGTACCTCTCTCACTCTGCTATCTAGATCTTTTTCTCACTATTCTTCCTTTAATTTCATTTTTCTCTTCATAATATTAAGCTTGGTTTTAACACGTTGTAGTCTTGGTGTTCGATAAATGGCTTTGTCTACATGTGTCAAACTCAAACTGAAAATTGGCTTCTCTTTTAACCGGCCAAGTCGATTTCTCGTAAGATATTGAAATTAAAGAAATATATAAAATTGGTTAAGTTAAAATGAGAGGCGGATCGTTGACTGACGTGGAATTGGTGGTATGATTAATGGTGAATGATCATCATCCGAAAGAAAAATTAAAGAGCTTATCTTGACAAATGCATGATGATTCATTTACCAAACAATTATTTTTTGCTTTGTTTATTTTTGTTTTCCTGATGACCAAATGGTGTTGTTGTATAAGCTTTGTTTGTGAAGAGAAATTATATAATTCTCTCTGTCATTTCATTCTTTCTATCTCTCTTAAAGATGTTGAAAATAATCACCCGTGGCACTTATCAAGCAGATATTATCAGTGGCAAGGAAATGCACTTGCTACCAGAATGGTGCATTGAGGATTTTGACTACAATATGGAGGGGGAGATCACGCAGTATTATAATTTTGATATGTTTCGTGATGTTGGATTGGGAATACGGCATGACCCATGTACCCCAGGTAAGTGATGGTTGACAAGCAATTTTCTTTTCCCTAGTAACAACCTTAAAGAATCTGGAATGCATTAGATATGTATGGTCAACTTAAATATACACTTCATTATTCCGGATATATTCTTTATTAGATTGATTATATATATATATTTGAAAGTAGATTATCACACTCTAGTTTGTTTGTGTGGAGATCCTCAACAGGAGTAGGTATATAGATTCCAACAACCCATTCCATTTCATCCAATGGTATATAGAGTTGCCAAGTCGGCAATCTTAAGTTTAGCCTTTTGAGTTCAAACTATTAGATTAAAATTGCTTTAAAAATTGTGTTAATTTTTAAGTGAAAATTTTAAGTTACCAGATATCAACCATATGGATATATTGCTCTAAATTTTTAGGTATAGGTATGCTTCATGCTTTTATTTATTTTTTAAATAAATTAATTAAATTGGGCTGCTGGAGTAGATTTATAAATGGAATGCAATTCCATTTTGGATTTTCATCTCCTCATCAGACCATGGATATATTTATCCAATTAAGTTTCCTTCTCGTTGTCTTATCATTATTTTATTTCTACAATGCATTGCTTAGACGGAGAAAGAGTGTTGAAGTTAGCAAGGCTAGGGAGGCTCCTCAACCAGCTGGTGCATGGCCAATTATTGGTCACCTCCACCTATTAGGTGGTGGTGACCAGCTCCTTTACCGAACACTTGGAGCCATGGCTGATAAATATGGGTCTGCATTCACCATTCACCTTGGTACTCGCCGTGCTTTTGTAGTAAGTAGTTGGGAAGTAGTTAAGGAATGCTTTACAATTAATGACAAAGCACTAGCTTCACGTCCAAAAACAGTAGCTGCAAAGCACATGGGCTACAACTACGCTGTGTTTGGATTTGCACCTTACAACTCCTTCTGGCGAGAGATGCGAAAGATTGCAACCCTTGAACTTCTTTCACACCGTCGGCTTGAAGTTCTCAAGCATGTTCGAACTTCTGAAGTTGATATGGGCATCAGGGAGCTATACGGTTTATGGGCTAAAAATAACTCTTGCCCTGTGCTTGTTGAGCTTAAAAAGTGGTTTGAAGACTTGACACTTAATGTGGTTGTAAGAATGGTGGCTGGAAAACGTTATTTTGGTGCTTCTGCTGCCTGTGATGAGGGTGAAGCAAGAAAGTGCCAGAAGGCCATTAATCAGTTCTTTCATCTTATTGGCATTTTTACAGTCTCAGATGCACTTCCGTTCTTTTGGTGGTTGGATTTTCAGGGCCATGAAAGGGCAATGAAGAAGACAGCCAAGGAGTTGGATGCTATACTTGAAAGCTGGCTGGAGGAGCATCGCCAAAGAAGAGTGTCTGGGGGTATCAAGACTGAGGGTGAGCAGGACTTCATTGATGTCATGCTATCACTTCAGGAGGAAGGAGATCTCTCAAATTTTCAGTATGATGCAAATACAAGTATCAAATCCACCTGCCTGGTATGTTGAATGCGCAGAGTACATAAATTTGAATTCATTAATCAATCTGAAAAAAAAAAAAAATGTTCCAAATGTTGCAATACTTTTTGGTCTGAGATTTGGGGCAGGTGAAGTATATTTGGGTTTATCAAAAAAGTATCTTAGACAGCTCTTATAATTATTCACATTCTGGATTTGATCGCAAATATGTGACCTTGAAGCTCTGTGCTTAGGACAGATTCCATATTTCTTATCTCGGACTTTATATTTATCAATAGGCTTATTTTAATTGAGGCAAATGGTACTATAGTAATGTTTTTGCTTTTTGTGTAGGCACTGATTCTCGGTGGCAGTGACACCACAGCAGGCACCCTGACGTGGGCCATCTCATTGCTTCTAAATAACCCTCACATGTTGAAGAAGGCGCAAGAAGAATTGGATCAACAAGTCGGTATAGAGCGGCAGGTCAATGATTCTGACATAAAAAACCTAGTGTATCTGCAAGCCATCATCAAAGAAACCCTCCGTTTATACCCTGCTGGTCCTTTGTTAGGACCTCGAGAAACCATGGAAGATTGTACTCTTGGTGGCTACCATGTTCCTGCTGGTACTCGGTTGGTAGTTAATGTATGGAAAATTCAAAGGGATCCAAGGGTTTGGACAAATCCATCTGCTTTCCAGCCAGAGAGATTTCTTACAAGCCATGCAGATGTTGATGTTAGAGGTCAACAATTTGAACTCATTCCTTTTGGCTCTGGCCGACGCTCATGCCCTGGTGCAACTTTTGCACTTCAAGTCCTTCACCTAACACTTGCTCGACTCCTTCATGCATTCGAATTGGCAACCCCTGTGGATCAGCCTGTTGACATGACAGAGAGTCCAGGCTTAACCATACCAAAAGCCACGCCATTGGAGGTTCTCCTTTCTCCCCGCCTTACTGCCAAGCTCTACGTCTGATAAGGTGTTCTTTAAGCTTGGAGGTATTGTTATATAAAGTTATATATATTATTATGAGATTAAAGAGTTAAATAAACAATTTGTAATGCATACTATTCTGAAATACCTGGGTCTTTTCTAAACCTTCTATTTCTTGCCATATCCGATTTTGAGGAAGGTTGGATTGCACTTCATAGTAGCTATATTCCGTGATGGAGCTTTTATTTTCTTTAGTAATCAGTTTGTACTATTTGAGATGAGCAAAGCTGCCCTACAGCTGCTGTATGTGGCCAATTAAGCACACGCAAGTCACAAGCGCAAAATTGTGCAAGCCTTGACTGGCTGACTGCACATGAAGCGGAAACTGGCTTGTATATGTATTTGTTTATGTAATCAAGGGTTGGATACGTGTGCTCTTATGCCTTGATTTAGAGTACACTGATTTTTCTTCTTTTAACTTTCTTGGTCATGATGTTCCATAAATTTCACACGTTGTCGTTACCCAGGCCTGGAATGAGTATAAGTAACTTGACGAATATTTTCAAATATTTTGTCCACGCCAGTTACTTGTTCTTCCCTAAAGCGGGAGATTTTTCTTTGCAAATATCTATTAAATTTAGTATTTCTTACGTCCGGGTTCAAGCATTAATATTCAAGTCCGTATCAATGGGAAAAAATCAAATCGGGTGAATGTGAAATGAAAGTGTATGCATTTCTTAATCCGGTATTGATCGCTGTACTCTAATGACGTTGGGCCTGCTTACTTACCCCAAAAAACCTTTATCGAGATTCTTGGGGTGAGATATTAGCGAGCTCTTACAATAAAGACTGAGAAAGTTGCTAACAACATGAACAAATAGATGTAAAGAACATGAACAAAATAGATATGGTTCCCTGATCAACGAAGATAACGTTCCACCTCCACCAAACTGCCACAGCCACTTGTTAGCGTACATCCAACTGACCTTCATTTGGTTTATTAACTATCATACTTTACTACCCTTGCTTTAGGGTTTTATTATAGTATATCATATATACGGTAATGAAAATTATAAATGAGTACATAAAAGTTATAAATGAGTATATAGAAATTGTAAAGTTGTAAATGATACAACTTTTATATACTTATTTATAATTTTTATACAATTTTGAAAATTGATGTAATTATATATCGAAGTATCGTAGTATGACCCAATGCTTTAACATAGATCTTTGATCATTTGCTGCCATTGGTTTAATATTGTTTGTTTAAACCTAAGAGTACTGCCGAATATTATCAGCTACGAGAGAGACCCTTTTAATGCGAAGAATTTACTTAACGATATATATATAACTGCAACCAAAACCTTGTCGAAAAACAGACGATAAATATAAGATAATTTAAGTAAATTACTAAATTTGTCTATTAACTTCGGATTTCATTCTAGATTAATACAACATATACAACCATCTTATATAACTTAAATCATAAAATTTGACATAACATAATATTATTGGATTAATAAAGGTAAAAAAAGATTTTAATAAACAATATAATAATCACTTATCGAATAATATTGTAGTATTCCAGTGGCGAGGTTATGTTATACGGAGTGGTTGTGTACATAGTGTTATTGTAAAATCTCATACCAGGCAAATATTTCTAGAAACTAATGTTAATTTATTATATAACTTGATACTTTTATCTTTATTGTTGTATGGACTGATGAGATCCTCAACTAGAGTAGGTATGTACGTGTATATAGTTGTATTCCAATACTCATTCTATTTCATCCCTATGATACGTAGTGTTGCCAAGTTGGCAATATCAAATCGAAGTTACCAACCATATTTATATACGTACCTGTGTAGATATTGTTCAAAATTGCTACATATGGGCATAGATGCATTATGCTCTTTTTTTTTAATGAAAAAAATGGCCTCTTGGAGTGGGCTTATTATAAGTTGCCTGCAATCCTCCCCATTTTATATTTCCATCACCTCATCAAACAACGGATCTATAATCCATTTCTCCAATTAAGTTTCCTTCTCGTTGTCATTGTTTCATTATTATATCTCTACAACACGGGACTTAGAAGGACAAAGAGTAAGGAAGTTAGCAAGACCAGAAAGGCTCCTGAATCAGCTGGTGCATGGCCAATTATTGGCCACCTCCATCTATTAGCTGGTGCCTGGTGGTGATCTGCTCCCTTACCGAATACTTGGAGGTATGGCTGATAAATACGGGCTTGCCTTCACTATTCGCCTTGGCAGTCTCCATGCTTCTGTAGTGAGCAGGTGGGAAATAGCAAAGGAATGCTTCACAATTAATGACAAAGCACTGCTTCACGTCCAAAAACAGTAGCTGCAAAGCACATGGACTACAATTATGCTGTTTTCGGATTTTCACCTTACAACTCCTAGCGAGAGATGCCAAAAATTGCAGCACTTGAACTTCTTTCAAATAGTCGCTCGAGAAGCTCCAGCATGTTTCGGACTTCAGAAGTCAATATGAGCATGAGGGAGCTATACAGTTTGTGAGCCAAAAATATCTCTTGCCTTGTGCATTTTGAACTTGAAAAGTGGTACTTACTGTGGTTTTACGAATGGTGGCAGGAAATCGTTATTTTGGTGCTTCTGCTGCATCAGATGAGAGTGAGGCGAGAAAGTGCCAGAAGTCTGTTAATGATCAGTTCTTTCATCTGATTGGCGTTTTAACCATATCTGAAAAATGAAGATTGTCTTGAGGAAGGTTAGAAGATTCAGTTGAATATTAAAAGATTGTTATGGATTATACTTCGTAGCAGCTGTCATTTCCGTGGTGGAGCTTTTACCTTTGTACATATTTTATGTAATAGCTAGATGGATACATGTGCATCCAAGTCTTAAGAGTATGCCGATTTTCTTTTTCGTAATCCGATATTGACCGCTAGTGTACTATAAATAATGGCGTTGGGCCTATGGGCGGCTGCTTAATTAATTAAGAAGACCTTAAATAATGGGACCGATATCGAGATAGCAAGCTCTTGAAAACAAACATTAAGAAAGTAAACAACATTAACAAAATAGTTTAGTAGTTCCCTAGTGAAGGAAAAGATAATAAACATAAGAGACTTTATTTCGACCTAAGACTATCCGATATTATCGGTTACGAAAGGAACCTTATAGTGATATCATGATACCGCAAGCAAGAGCTCCAAAAACAGTCAAAGAAATTGGAGATAAAACTAGTCAATAAGTTAGCTTGTCTGTCTAACTTTTGACTTAAATTGCCATAGGAGGCAAACGCCAATAATTAATGAAAATGTAAATATAACTCAAATCATCTTTCCAAGATTCTCCCTTGATATATTAGTATAATAGTATTAATTGTAGTTGCTTGAATGCGGTGCCAGATAATAAGTTGGTCAAATTGATAATTACTTTTAAATAGTCCATTAAACTTGAAGTTCCACGTCCTTGACATGGCCACAAAACGACAACCAAAAAAAAAAAAAAAAATTCTTGTAGTATATGCAAAGCTAAATCAGGGGCTTAAACTCACATTGTATAGACTCTCACTTCCAGCACTCTGATCCACCATGAATTTCCTCGACACCACCATAGTTGGAGTCTTTATCATCCTTCTCTTCACCTTTTATCGACTGATGAGGAGGTCCAAGGGCCAAAGAGCACCAGAAGCTGCCGGTAAATGGCCGATAATCGGCCATCTCCACCAAGTAGCAGGATCACAACTTCCTCACTTCACCTTGGGAGCCTTAGCAGACAAGTACGGACCAGTCTTCTCGTTCCAGTACGGTGTGCACCCAGCTTTGGTGGTCAGCAGCTGGGAGGTGGCTAAAGAATTATTTACCAAGTATGATGTGGATATATCCTCTCGCCCAAAACTCACAGTTGGAAAACTTTTGGGCTACAACTATGCCAATTTCGGGTTTTGTCCTTACAATGATTACTGGCGTGATTTGCGCAAGATAACAGCCTTGGAACTACTCTCCAACCGCAGACTTGAGTTGTTTAAACATGTTCGATCCAGTGAAGTAGAACGTGGATTGAAAGATATATACAAGCTCTGGACCAAGGCAAGAAGTGAGTCAGGCCGTGTTTTGATCGAGATGAAACAGTGGTTTGGGAGCTTGAATTTGAATATTATTTTAAGGATGATTGCTGGGAAGAGGTACTTTGGTGCTGATGATGAAAGCGATGAGAAACAAGTGAGGCGGTGCAGGAAGGCGATGAGGGAATTCTTTGATTTGGCTGGGATTTTTGTTGTGAGAGATGCTTTACCTTTTCTCGGATGGCTTGACGTGGGTGGACATGAGAAGGCCATGAAGAAAACCGCCAAAGAATTGGACAGTATTATTGAGGAATGGTTAGAGGAGCATCGTGGGAAGAGAGAAGCCGATGATCAGGCTGCCATCAACGGAGAGCAAGACTTCATGGACGTGTTGCTCTCTGTCCTTGATGATATTAACCTTTGCGGTTATGATGTTGATACAGTCATCAAAGCCACATGCTTGGTATTTCTCTTTTTCTCGGATCACATCCTTCAATTTCAATTTGCTTTTTTTAACTAAGGTGAAAATCAGAGAGGATTCTAGTCCACTTAGGTAATATATATTTAATAGGTCACTGCATGCATTTGCCAGCTTTGGTATCTTTTCAGGCCCTGATTAAATTTTAATTAGCCTTGATTACCACTTAATTGAGTAGCCAAAACTTCAAGCATCTAGAGATACTATCTATTAGCTCGATTTTGACATGAAAAGGGAAGTAATTAAGCTTGGGTGAATTGCTGAATATCTGTTCTAATAATATATATTTAATTTCTGAAACAAATGAACTTTGCAGACTATAATTGTAGGTGCCACTGATACCACAACCGTTACCCTGACATGGGCACTTTCGTTATTGCTGAACTATCCCCATACACTGAAAAACGTTCAGGAAGAATTGGACAATGTAGTTGGCAAGGAAAGACTGTTGTGTGAATCAGATATTGATAAGCTGGTCTATCTCCAAGCAGTAGTAAAGGAGACGCTGAGATTATACCCAGCTGGGCCACTCTCAGGAGCACGCGAATTCGCTAAAGATTGCACGATAAGTGGCTACCATGTCCCCAAAGGCACCCGGCTATTGCTTAACCTTTGGAAGATGCAAACAGACCCACGGGTGTGGTCGGATCCATTAGAGTTCAAGCCAGAGAGATTTTTGACAACTCACAAGGATGTTGATGTTAAGGGTCAACATTTTGAGCTCATCCCATTTGGTGGTGGTAGAAGAGCGTGTCCTGGAATATCATATGGCTTACAAATGTCACATTTGGCGCTGGCTAGTTTGCTGCATGCATTCGACATATCAACTCCTTCAAATGCACTTGTCGACATGACTGGAACACCAGGATTGACAAACATGAGGGCAACACCACTTGACATTCTTGCAAAACCGCGCTTGTCTCTTACCCTCTACGACTAAAACCTGTCAAGTATAAGGCATTACATGAATGAATATGTAAAAGTTTATATGAATCAGGATATATATACCGTTGCAGATAAGAAGGGACAAATGTTATAGTACACCGCCAAGTTTCTATTATTGTGTAAGTTGTGTCTGCTCTAGTGGAGTTAGATTCGTGCAACCATTTGGCCTATTAAATGGTATTTAATAACTAGACTCCCTCTCCCCTCCCAATTTTATCACATAGCTAGGAACCTTGCCAAGTACTGCAGTATGGTGGTCGACATGGGCAATATAATAATTCTTAGCTTGTACAATTTTCAACGAAGAAATTGGAAATGACAGCCTGCCAGTTATTGGCCTTTTGTGGGCGGAATAAAATGGAAAAAGTCCGTCATCCATCATCATAGTGGACATTTTCTCAAGATAATCATGAAATAGCTTCTTATTCAAAGTATCTTTGTCATCTTGGTTGACTTTGTCCCTTCTTTGATGAAAAAAAAAGAGTAAAAATTCAAAAAATAATTCTTTTTTAGGGGTATCTTAAATAAATGATCATCTCCTTTAAAATTTGTATGAAAGAATTCTCTTGGTTGGGAAATGATCAAAATTAATGTCATTATTTAGCATTTACATCTCTCTCAATCATATGAAAAAAGTTTCATGAAATTCAAATAATCCTTGTTTTTACATAGTATTTTGCATATCCATTTGCTTAAATATCATATAATGAGCTTAGGAATAGGTTGTTGAGATATGAATGGACTAAAATGGCAAAATATGGTGAGATTCGGGTTCTGCAGTGCTCGATGGTTGAGTTGTAGGATAGTTGGACACGAGTCATATGATACCATACACTCCTTCATTTTCTTGTTGGTTCTCAGGCGCTTGACACTTCGACAAAAAAAAAAAAAATCAGTTATCTGACACCTCGGTAAAAGAAAAATCCTATCAGTGTGTGTTCGACACCTCCAAAGTAACAAAGTGGCATATAGATTGGCTCTTCCTTCCGGTTCTCAATTTCATAATGTGTTCCATGTTACTTTGTTACGCAAGCATTCAGGACCAGTTACTTCGGCCTCTACTTAACTTCTGCCAATTGCAGATGATTCTACCATTCTTCCACAACCTGAAGCTGCTCTAAAGCATCGTGTCATTTGTAAAGTTATATATCGTCCAAAGTTTGAGATATTAGTTAAATGCAAAGAAGCACCAGTAGAAAACACGACTTGGGAAAATTAGTGGCACTTTGCCAAGTCTTATCCTTATTTTTTTCTTGTGGACAAGGATCCTTAAGCAGGGAGGAATGATATGGGCCATCAATCACGGAAGCATTAGCTGAAAGTGGACTTAGTCTAGTTTAGTTATTTTGTCTGAGAAATGTTGATCTTGAGCTTTAGTGGGCTAATGGAGTGGTGGTGTTTTCCCATGGAGAAGGGGAGTGGAGTTTTTCCATGAAGTGGGGTAGTGTTGTTCTTAGTTGAATTGTAAAGATTAAGAGAGTTTGAGAGAGAATTCAAGAGGGACAAACTGAATTGTAAAACTTTGTATATTGAGTGAATGAATAAACGTACAAGAGAAGTTTCCTTTTATACAAGATTCTTGTGTAACAAACTAACTTCTGCTGACCTGGATGAACAATTACATCAGCTGCTAATTCCTTTTCTAACTAACTGCCAGCTATGACAGTTTCTCTAACTGACTTCCAGCTAACATCTCCAACATGCCCTCTCAAGTTTAGCTGGGATCACTTGATTCAGCAAACTTGTTTTCTGCACCAATATTAAGTTTGTCTCTAAGGAATTCAAATCTAGTTTCCACTAGGGGCTTGGTCATGATATCAGCTAACTGAAATTCAGTTGATACATGTTTGACAGTTAATTGTTTTGATAAGACCTTTTCCCTGATGAAGTGCACATCTACTTCTATATGCTTGGTACGGGCATGAAAGACTGGGTTGGTTGCTAAGGATTCTGCTCCTTTATTGTCACACCACAGTATAGGTGTGTCTTGCAGTTGTAGTCCTAATTCTGCCAGCAAGCTCTGCAGCCATACAATTTTAGTTAATGCTTGAGACAATGCCCTGTATTCTGATTCTGTGGATGATCTTGCCACAACCTTTTGTTTCTTAGAGGACCAATATATCAAATTACCACCTAGATAGATGCAGCATCCTGATGTAGATTTCCTGTCATCAATAGAATTTGCCCAATCTGCATCACTATATCCTATCAAGCTTAGAGACTACATAGGCTGAAACAATAGACCATAATCTGAAGTTCCTTTGACATATCTTAACACCTTTTTGCAAGCCTGCTAGTGCAATATGGTTGGTGATTGAAGAAACTGGCTCAATTTATTGTAGACTACATAGGCTGAAACAATAGACCATAATCTGAAGTTCCTTTGACATATCTTAACACCTTTTTGCAAGCCTGCCAGTGCAATATGGTTGGTGATTGAAGAAACTGGCTCAATTTATTGACTGCAAATGATATATCAGGTCTGGACATGGACAAGTATTACAATGCACCTATAATGCTTCTGTAAAGGGCTGGTTGTTCAAACATTTCACTATCACTGCTTGACAGTTTCAAATTAGCTACCATAGGTGTTCTAGCTTTATTAGCTTCTAGCATGTTGCATTTCTTTAACAGATCTGTGACATTTTTTCTGGGTTAACAGCAAAGAATTTGAAGTCCTGTGAACTTCAAACCCAAGAAAATAGTTTACATCTCCTAGCACTTTAAGAGCAAATTGTATACTAAGATCTTTAATAACTTTTGTACCTTGGAAGCATTATTGCTAGTGATCAATATATCATTAACAGAAACCAGCAGAAGAATAAGAACACCTTCCTTTTTATAAATGAAGAGGCTAGTATCAACAACTGACATGACAAACCCCCACTGAAGCAAGACACTTTTTAGTCTATCAAACCATGCCCAAGGGGCTTGCTTCAGGCCATACAATGAATTATGCAGTTTACAGACAAAGTTAGGATGTTTACTGTCCACAAAAACCTCAGGCTGATGCATGTAAACAGTCTCTTGTAAGTCACCATTAAGAAAGGCATTATTAATATCAATTTGCTGAATGGTCCATTGATGAGTGACAGCAAGAGCAAACATTACTCTAATTGTGGATGGTTTGATGACAGGACTGAAGGTCTCAAAGAAATCCACACCAGCAAATTGTTGAAACCCCTTAGCAACCAGTCTTGCTTTGTACCTCTGAATGGTACCATCAGGGTTGTATTTAATTCTGAAAACCCATTTATTGTCAACTATATGTAGATCATCAGTAGCAGGAACTAAAGACCAAGTTTTATTAGCAAGAAGAGCATCAAATTCTATCTGCATAGCCTCTTTCCAGTGAGGAGATGACAATGCTTGAGAAACTGTAACAGGTTCACTAGTTAAGAAGGAATCTGATGTATTAAGATGAAATACCTTGGGCTTGAAGATACCAGCTTTAACTCGAGTGATCATAGGATGAACATTAGATCCTTTAGTATTAGGCTGAGCAGAAGCTGAAGCATGAGTAGACTGTGAAGCTTCTGCATTAGAATTGAACTCAGAAGGAACAGTATCTGAAAAGGTAGGAGCTTGCACAGGGGATGGAACAGGAGAGGAAATTGGAAGTGAAGCAGAATGAGAGGCTTGTGAAATATTGATATTATTAGAGGGAAAAGATGCTGGTAAAATCCAGGAAGTAGAGGATGATGTAATGGTATTAGAAGGAGCTTATGCAGACTCTGTATACTTAAAGTCTTTTGAGGTTCTGAAGGGAAATATGGTTTCATGAAAGGTAACACTTTTAGATATATAAATTCTGCCAGATGAATGCAAGCATAGATAACCTTTATGGCAGCTACTGTAGCCTATAAACACACAGGTAGATGTATGAAAAGCAAGCTTGTGTTGATTATAAGGTCTGAGATTAGGAAAACAAGCACATCCAAAGACCTTTAGCATTACAAAATCAGGCAGTTTGTGATATAGTTTTTGATAAGGGGATTCAAGATTTAACACTGCAGTAGGCAACCTATTTAGCAAATAAGTGGCTGTATGGAAAGCATGCCACCAGAATTTGAAAGGAAGAGCAGCTTCTGCTAACATTGTCAATCCCATTTCTACTACAGTTTTGTGCCTTCTTTCAACAGAACCACTTTGTTGATGGATATAAGAACATGAATGTCTGAATACAATGCCAAGGTTATCAAGAAAAGATTTCAGAGATCGAAATTCACCACCCTAATCAGTTTGTAAGCACTTGAGTTTGGTGTTAAACTGTCTTTCAACTAAATTCAGAAAGAGAGAAAATGTTTTAGCAACTTCTCCCTTAGATTGCAGTGGATAAATCTAGCTATACTTACTGTAGCTATATACAAATAGTATTGAATATGTATAGCCATCAATGGATTTTACTGGAGAGGGTCCCCACACATCTGCATATACTACTTCAAGGGGCTGAGATATAACAGTTGAAGAACTAGGATAGGAAGCATGACATTCTTTTCCAAACCGACATGATGTACACTGCAGTTTATTATTAGCATTGCTTGAGAACAACTTACATTATGATGCTACATGAGCTAATACATTTGCATTTGGATGGCCCAGCCTTTTGTGCCACAGAACTGTATTAAACTCAGATGTACACTTATTGATCACACAGGAAAATAAAGAAACAGGTTGTATACTAGTTGAAACTTGAGCAGAGAAAGGTATTGTAAATCTTCTATCTCCAGTTGAAGTAAGCTTGTATAGTCCTCTGTCAAGCTTGCCATGGAGCAGTATTGCATTGGTTTTCTTGTCCTTGATTAGACAAAAACAAGGATGAAATTCCACAAACAAACCATCATTATCTTTGAGTAGTCTAGAGATACTTAACAGATCTTTTGTAATGCCAGGAACGTGAAGAATTCTATTAAGCATTAATGGTTTTGAATGTGATAGACAATGTAATAAAGAACAACCAACATGCAATATAGGCAGCACATTACCATTTCCAACTTGAACAGTTTCAGCTCCATGATATTCATCAATAAGGTTCATGTTCTTCATATCAGCAGTGATATGACCTGTAGCTCCTATATCTAAGTACCAGGTGGAGTTTGTAACAGCATTAGGAGAAGCTGCAGATACATTTGTTTTTGCATGCTGTGATGCAATGTAAGCTTGTGATGAAAGTTGCTGTGAAGCTTGTGAAGTACCACCTGGATTATGTCCTGAAAAACCACTAGCATTACCTTGAAAGATGATGTCAAAACGATGATAACATTTAGCTGCAATGTGACCAGATTTGCCACACAGTTGACAGATTATCCTGTTATTTAAATTTCCTCTACCATGTCTATTCCCATTACCACCAGCATGAAACTTTCCAAAATTGCTTTTACCTCGACCTCTACCTCTGGCATTGTTAGCAGGTACTCTAGAGTAGTTATAGCCATGAGAAAATTGATTAGAGGTCCTCTGTGCCACATTAACATTGTGATCAAGATGCACTGTCTGAGCTGTATTGTGTTGAGCTAATCGAAGCTCATAACTTTGAAGCTAAAATTGTGCTTCCTCAATTAAAATATGTCCAACTCTTGAATTAATATTTACAACAATTACATCATACTCAGAACGTAAGCCATCTAGAATATGTAATAGTAAATCATCATCAGTAATTTCATTGCCTATAGCAAACAATGTATCAGCAATCTCTTTCATTTTTAGAAAATACTCTGAAACAGTCATTGATCCCTTCTTAGTGTTTGAAGTTTATGTTTGAGAAGCATCACTTGAGCTCTTGATTCTGTAAGAAACAATCTCTCTAATGTATTCCACACATTCATAGATGTTTGACATCTTACTATATGCCTATACATGGCTTCAGAAATTGAAGATAACAGCCAGCTCAAAACAAATTGATCTGTTCTTTTCCATAAAACATAATCTAGATTAGGATTATTATGAGCATTACCAGTCGGATCAGTAGAATGATGAACATAAATGAAAGGTTGAGGACATATCTTATCTCCATTAATAAAGCCTTCAAGTTCATAAGCTCCAAGTGTAGGTAGAACTTATGACCTCCAATATCCATAGTTGTTGCGATTCAACTTTATAGACAGAGTAGGAAGAGCTGATGGAAGTGAAATTGAAAGCATTATTGATGCTGATGAACTGGAGATTCCATGAGTATGAGCTTGCCGAGTTTGATAAGGAATCTGAACATTAGATGAGCTTGTACCTCCATTCAAGTCATGATTGTTTCTTGGTAAAGTAGAGTTTCCAGGAAAAAGATTTGATGGATCAGCCATTAGGCTCTGATACCAAGTTGAATTGTAAAGATTAAGAGAGTTTGAGAAAGAATTCAAGAGGGACAAACTGAATTGTAAAACTTTGTATATTGAGTGAATGAATAAACGTACAAGAGAAGTTTCCTTTTATACAAGATTCTTGTGGAACAAACTAACTAACTTCTGCTGACCTGGATGAACAATTACATCAGCTCCTAATTCATTTTCTAACTAACTGCCAGCTATGACAATTTCTCTAACTGACTTACAGCTAACATCTCCAACATTCTCCCATGAAGTGTTGATCTTTAGTTTTAGTGGGGAGTTGTGTTTTCCTAATTTTAATTAACATTGGCATTGTATATTGTCAAAAATATCTTTAATAAAGTTAAGCAATTAAAATGCCAAAATTTCCCTCTCGGTTCCTTCTGCTTCTTCTCTACCAAATTCAAATATATCATATTTTAAGTTTAAAAGGACCTTTAAAATTTGTAATTTTTAGATCACTGTCCATTTACAAATTATTCTCAAAAACTAGAGTTGTCTAAAATAATGATTTTTAGTATGTGTGTCTATATATATGTTTTGCATTAAATTATAAATTTTGATAATTTTATGATTTATAAATATATTAATATGATTTTTTAAAGATAGGTTACTTAAATTTAAAAAATCGTATATTAGATAATCTATACTTTTAAATATGTTAAATTTAAGGTTGAATGACGTTATTGCATATTTTTAAATTATAAGAGGACAATTTATTTAACGGAAATATCCTTGATGTGATGATATCATTGTTTATTTCTAAATTTTATCGAGAAGAGAAAAAGTTAAACAAGATGGCTATATTTTTTTAATTAATTATAAAACTGATATGACAACTTCCTTATAACAGTAGTGTGAATCCATGATTATTGCGGTAAAACATTAACAAGGATGGATGGGTAGACTATTTTTAGAAGATTAATTGTGTTCGTTTTTTAATTCAAATCTTGTTTTTTATGTTATACATTTTTTAATATATTTTACATTTAATATCAATTACATATTCTTTTCAAAATTTAAAATAATTCAAAATTAATTACATATTCTTAAATTTAATTGAAAATAAAAATACAAAATCACAAAACTAACACATTATAAATTCTTCTCTAATAAATTTTTATAATACAATTGGATGGTATTATCGAAACTGTCCATAATAATAACAATGGATGGTTGGAATTTCCTCTGAAAAAATGCACCCCCGAAAAATTTTTGATCTTGAACTAATGCTTACTGTTAGGATAGTAATGCCGGCAACCCAATTTAACAGCTGTCAATAAAATCTGTGATTTTCCTATATTCTGTTCAATAATATAAAATTATACGATAAATAAAATATAAGAAATACAAATACATTTCAATAGAACAAATATTTTCTTTTACTTATATCCATAGATATAACGTTGAAAGTTCGAACGGCAAATCGTGCAATCAGCATAGATCTCAACCAATCGTGCAGTCAGCTTTGATCTTGGCCAGGCTCGATATTTTACGTTACCTGAAGAAGTTTCTTGTGGTGGTAATGCTTTGCTCAAGCTCAACTATGAATATATGCCAATTATTATAGCAATATCCAAAACTGACTTAGAAATTAGAATGAAGATCAGATCACGAGTAAGTCTAAACAGTAGATTATTTCCTTGGGATATATATTCATGTTTTAACTAATTTTATAATTTGCAAATTAAGTTATAAAAAATGAAAATTGAACAAGAGAAACGACAATGGTTGCGAGAAACGCACACAAATACAGATTATTCAATAAATTAATGATTTTAAGCATACAAGGAAGCAGAAAGGCGTGGATTGACTAGAACTTGAAGTGGAGTTGTTTTAACGAGAGTCAACCCTATTCCCTCTCCCATGTCAACTATTTCGTCTAATGGGGTTGCAAGATCAAACCCATGCAGTAATCCAGCCAGTATAAGTTGCGTAACCTGAAGGGCAAATGATACTCCAGGGCACATTCTTCTTCCGCTACTAAATGGCATGTACTCAAAATTCTGGCCTCTAACATCAAAATCCTTGTGGGTGGTCAGAAATCTTTTTGGCTCAAACTTGCAAGGATCCGACCAAACACGTGGGTCACGATGAATCTTCCAAAGATTAACAAGAAGACGCGTGCCTGCTGGCACATGGTAGCCATTAACAATGCAGTCTTCAATAGACTCATGTGGAATCGAGAGTGGTCCAGCGGGATATAAGCGCATTGCTTCCCTGAGGATGGCTTGGAGGTAAGGTAAATTTCTTATATCTGACTCATTTACTTGCCTCGTTGTACCAACTTGGGTCTCTAATTCATTTTGGACCTTTTTTAGGACCTCTGGGTTGTTAAGAAGTAACGATAGAGCCCATGTTAATGTAACCGTTGAGGTGTCGGCGGCCGCTAAGATCATAGCCTGCAAAGAGGTTTATGTATAGAGTGCAGTGCAGCATAACCAAAAATAATCACACAAACATATTTTACATTTTACAATCAACTAAAAACTATCCACATTAGTCTTTCTTGGTTTTTGCAAATCGTTAGCTTAATGTGCAAGTATATATATTAAGACTTAAAAATTTGTATATTTTTATCATAAAAATTATTAAATCATCTTTAATTTTTTTACCTTTTTCGTACACAAACTATTAATACATATAAATAATTAATTTTATATAATTTTTAAATTAATTTAAGTAATTACTATAATATATTTTATTTATTTATTTATGTGTTTAAAGGTATCCTTGTTAATACACCCGTGAATGGAAATAGTAATAATAGTATGTTTCTTCGACAGCTATTAAGTGGGGACTGAAAGTGAAGCTTGCAGCCCCATCCAACAAAATAATTCTATCAATTTTTCTTTGGGATGAAAAACCTTTTGGGTGTAGCCTTCCATCAATGTTTTATCATTTTTAATACATTTAAATTAATATTAATCACATGTCATTTTTAAAATTTAAAAAATTTAAAATTAATCATACATTTTTTCACAATTTTAAAAAACAAAAACTCACAAAACACATTCTTTCATTATATTTTTTCTTGTAAATTAATTAATTACCCTATAATAGTATTAACAGTGTTATTAGAGAAGAGTTCTGACGAATTTTAAGTTGTGTTATCACTTATCACAATTAAAATACGAAACTGTTTAGGTATTAAAAACAAAACGAGAAGTAGAGGAAACTAGATAGGGAGATGGCTTACCAGGCATGTGGCTTTATTGACGGTATCAGCATCGCGACCAGGAAACAACTCTGGATTTTCCAGAACGGAAATCATCACATCCATGAAGTCTTCCTCTGCAGCTTTCACATCCTTGCAATCTGTCCTCTTCCTCTTGTGCTCTTCATACCATTCTTGAACAACAATGTCTAATTCTTTAGCCGTCTTCTTCATTAACTTCGCGTCTCCCCCTATATCCAACCACTTCAAAAACGGCAGCGCATCTGACACCACGAACTTCCCACTCAATTCAAAAAACCTCGTTAATTCTTCTTTCCATATATCACTGTTTTCAGCAGTACCCTTCTGACGAGTGCATCGCTTTCCTACAACTATCCTTAAAATCATGTTAAGAGTTATGTCCCCGAACCATCTCTTCATCTCCACCAACACCTTATTTGAACTACTACTTCTGTTATGGAGCCACAACTCATACAATTCTTTTAGAGAAGTTTTGAACTCAGATTCCCGTACATGTTTGAGCTTCTCAAGCCGATGGTTTGAGAGAAGCTCGAGGGTGGCTATCTTGCGTGCCTGGCGCCAGTAGTGACCATACGGGGGGAAGCCTATCATGGAAAAATTGTACCCCAAAAGCTCCATGGCAAGAGTTTTTGGACGGTTGGCAAAGACTTTATCGTTGGTGGTTAGACACTCTTTAGCAATCTCCCAACTACTCACCACTAAAGCTCGATGCACGCCCATGTTGATTGTGAATATGGGCCCATACTTGTCAACCATGTCGGCCAACACTCTATGAGGCGGTTCCGGCCCTCCTAAGAGGTGTAGATGGCCAATCACAGGCCAAGCTCCACCGGCTTTTGGTGCTGCTTTCTTCTTGGTTGCATTTCTTGATATCAGTAGCAAAGAGAAAAGAAATATCGAAAGGGCGAAAAATGCAGCGAAAGCAGATGGCTGTGATGAAAGAAAGAAGTCCATTGCTGCTACTCCTGTCATGACTCTGGGCAATATATATATATATATATATATAAAATCAAAGGCGGCTAGATCTTAACAATTCATTTTTCAAACGAGGAAAACTACTAAATATTTTTATTAAAAAAACAAAATAAATTCATGGATTAAGAGAGAGAGTCCACTTTATTTTAATCCCTGAATTTATTTTATTTTTTAATAAAAATATTTAATAGTTTCCTTCGTGTAAAGAATGAATTGTTAAGGGGAACAATATTAGTAAGTACTTTAAAGTTTTTTAACTTAATTTCAAACGGAAAATAATTAAGCTTTTTTGATTAATCACACTTTTAAAGTTGTTAGTTTTTCATCAATCACGCACCGAAAATGATAATTTGATTATAGCTTTAAGGGTATGGTTAATTAAAAATGCATAATTGTTCTTCGCTCGAAATTAAATAAAAAATCAAAGATACTCATTGTAATTATCCTATTGTTATGTTCTAGTTTTGACTTTGCTGAAGAGTCCGCCTTTGTCTTTTTCACATTGTTTTTTTCTTAAAAAAACAAATTTATAAACTCTTAGATCTATCTTGTATTCAATCAGATAACATAAACTAAGCTTTACCCTTAACGTCCTCAGTCGATAAAAGGTAAAGAGAAGGATGATAAAGACAACAACCACGTGGTGTCTGGAAAATTCATGGTGGATCAAAGTGTTTGGAAGTGAGAGTAGTCTGTACAATTTAAGTTTAAGCCGCTGATTTAGCTTGCATATTCAAAGAACTTTGTTTTGTAGTTATCGATCGTTTTGTGGCTATGTCACGGAGGTGGAATTTCAACTTTATTGGACTGTTTAAAATTATTAATTTGACTAACTTACCGCATTCCGAGCAACTACCCCTAATATTATTATACTACTCTATCAAGGGAGGATCTTAATGATGATTGAGTTATATTTAATTATTGGCGTTCGTCTCCTATGACAATTTAAGTCAAAAGTTAGACATACAAGCTAACTAATTGACTATTATTATCTCCAATTTTTTGTCTGTTTTTGGAGGTTTTGCTTGCGGTATCATGGTATCATTGTAAGGGTTCCTCTCGCAACCAATAATATTTGATAGTCTTGGATTAAAATAAAGCCTCTTATGTTTATCTTTTCCTTTACTAGAGAATTACTGAAGTATTTTGTTCACGTTTTTTACTTCTTAATGTTTGTTTCCAAGAGCTTGCGCCGTCTCGCTATTGATCCCGTTATTTAAGGTCTTCTTAATTAATTAAGCAGCCGCCCACCGGCCGAACGCCATTATTTATAGTATATCGGTCAACATCGGATTACGAAAAAGAAAATCGGCATACTCTTAAGTCGAGACTTGGATGCACATGTATATCCATCTCACTAATACATAAAACAAGTACAAAAATAAGCTTGTTTCAAAGTGACAAACTTACTACTAAAGAAAGAAAAAAGTTCCATCACGGAAATGAAGCTACTACGAAGCACAATCCACAACAATTTTTTTATTCAACTGAATCTTCTAACCTTCCTCAAGACAATCTTCACTTTTCAGATATGGTAAGAAACAGCAGGTTGTGAGAAGACCCAGGTGTAGTTTCTGATTATTTCACTTGTCAATTGGATGGAAAGCTTCCAAGGAAACGATTTATTCAACTATCTATATACTCCCATAATGCTATATATACTTTTATTTAAACTATACGTCCAAGCTTAAAGAACACCTTATCGGCCAGACATAGAGCTTGGCAGGAAGGCGGGGAGAAAAGAATCTCCAATGGAGTGGCTTTTGTTACCTAGACTTGGTTTGCCTGTCCTAAGTACTTTTTTATGGTCAAACCTGGACTTTCTGACATGTCAACAGGCTGATCCGAAGGGGTTGCCCACTCAAATGCATGCATGAAGGAGTCGAGCAAGTGTCAAGTGAAGGACTTGGAGGGCAAAGGTTGCACCAGGGCACGAGCGTCTACCAGAGGCAGAAGGAATGAGTTCAAATTGTTGACCTCTAACATCAACATCTGCATGGCTTTTAAGAAATCTCTCTGGTATGAAAGCGGACGGATATGTCCAAACCCCTGGATGTCCCCTTCAATTTTCCATAAATTTACAATCAAACGAGTACTAGGTAGTACACGGTAGCCACCCATAGTACAATCTTCCATGGCTTTCCGCGGCCCTAAGAGAGGGCCAGCAGGGTATCATCGGAGTGGTTTTTTTATGATGGCTGGCAGATATACATTAGGTTTTTTACGTCTGGTTCTTTGACTTGTCTATCCTACCAACCTGTTTGAAAAATACTTATATAAGATAGACATGCCACCTCACAATGTATTGAACAGTATATCAAATCATTAGTATTAAGTTATTTAATAAAGAAAGTTATTTTTGAGGCTTTTTTTTAATTTTTGCAATCACTCATAATTACTTATCGTTATTTTATTAGATAAGATTATTGAGTTTTCTTCTCTTTTTTAATTTTTTTAATTATTTATATATATTTATTATTTTATAATTAGATATCAATAAAATGATTTGTTCAATCTGTCCTATATAAATCTCTCTCAACTTGTTGATTCAATTCTTCCTGAGCCTTGTTTGGGATGTGACGATTATTTAGAAGTATTGAGATGGGCCAGATGGCCCACGTCAGGGTGGCTGTTGTGGTGTCACTTCCGCCGAGGATCAAGGCCTACACAAAAAGCAAAAATAATAAATAGAACACCATTTGTCTATTAAACTAAGATTATTGATAAATACAATGTCTGATATAAGAAATATGGAAATTGTGTTGATAGAAGTGTAATGTCTAATGTAAGAGATATGAAATTTAGAATTTGTTATTATATAAGAAATATGGAATAATGTTGATATAAGTGTAACGTCTGATGTAAGAGATATGAAATTTGGAATTTGTCATTATATAAGAAATATGGAATTTGCCCCAAGCACTGCATAAGGCTGTCAAAAAGTATAATTTCTGATATAAGAGATATTGACTTGCCCTATGCACTTCAAAAGAATGTTGATAAGTATAATGTCTGATATAAGAAATATTGAATTTGTCCCAGGCAGAGCACTTCAACAGGTCATACGAATGATATAAGAAATTTGGAATTTGCCCTAAGCATACATATAATATTGTCAATTCACGATTATCTTGGTAAAACGTCCACGACAAGGATGATGGGTGGACCTTTTTGAGAAAATCACAATTAACCCCTAACAAATTTTGATAGTACAATTGGGTAGTGGTATAGAAACTATCTATAACAATAATGGATGGGTGGATTTTCCTCCAAAAATTGTACACCCTGAAAATATTTTGATTAAAACCAAGCTTACTATTTGATTGTAATGTCCGGAACCCAATTTAACAGCCGTTAACAAAATCTGTGCTTATCTAATTATTCTGCTCTATAATAATTTAAAATTATACAATAAATAAAATATAAGAAATGAAAATAAATTTCAATTGAAACAATTTTTCTATCCATAGACGTAACTTTTAGGTCATGTTTGGTATGCAATATTGTATAGCATTATTGTACTTCATTGTATTAAATATTGCAATACATGTATTTGGTTGTAATTTAGTATAGTATTAATTTTACAAAGTACAATTTTTAGATGCATACTTATTGTGTTAAGATATATAGAATTAATACATGATATTAACATTATATTGTATAACACTAATTAAAAAACTTTATAATCTACTTCAATAATTAATAATAAATTCTTATTATTATTAAAACTTTATCCAAATTATCTATAATTTAATTATTTTTTAAAAATACAAAATTTGTGTCGTAGGAGTTGTCGGACGGTGATCAAAGCCATCGTCGGTAATAGCCAACGAAGAGATTTTGATGGTGATTTGGGTACCAAAATTATCAGAATCAACCCATTTACACCATAGTATAAATATTATGGTCATTTGATCCATCATCTATCGATACGAGTGGCAAAAAGTGTTAGCCCTAAGGCTACATGATAATTTTGATGATAACAATACACATTGATTAATTGTGATTTACTAACATGTTTATTTATGTGCAAGAGTAATATCATTGAAATAATTGTCAAATCAAGAAGAGGCTTATTAAAATGAAGTGTTGAAGCTAAGGAGAAGACTACATGTTAAAGGCACCAAAGTTTAAGTACAAGGTTTGATTCAAGGAATGTGACACATGAGCAATGTTTAATCAATTAGTCATATATTTCTCTACAAATGCCCAAATTACAGATTCCTTGGAGCTTTGAAAGCTACTCAATTTATAAACATTTCATATTGTTTAAAGAAATTTCAAATTTTAAGTGTAAGATCGTCCAAAATCATCATGCAAGTTGAAAGACAAATGGAAGCAGCTGACATGAGCACCGAATACTCTTTTGGACATATCTTGAGCTAGAAAAATCAAAATGACTTGATTCCTATGGCATTAGAAAGATGACTTAATGGGGCACATTTCATATTTTTTGAAGAAATTCAAATTTCAAATGGAAAGCCGACATAATTGACATGCAATTCGGTGGAC
>SNVD02009816.1:0-42085 GCA_013180625.2 Boswellia sacra
TATGTCCTTGAAATAGAAGATGAGACATCTCCTAATCCAACTCCGATTCTTTTAGGGAGACCATTCTCGAAAACTGTTAGAACCAAGATTGATGTTCATGATGGCACTTCATCATAGAGTTTGATGGCAAGGTGATATGTTTCAATATCTTTGAGGTAATGAGGTACTCTAGTGACTTATATTCTGTTTTTGCAGTTGACGTTGTTGATTCTTTGCCACAACAATATTTTGAGTTAACTCGCAAGAATAGATTGGATGTAGCTATTGGTGAGCATATAGGGACAAAAAATTCCAATGAGTCAGGAATTTTGATACAAGTTTCCAAAGAAATGGAGGAAGCTGTGGCAAGCTTAGATGAGACCATAGCAATAACCATAAATAGGTATGATGTTTCGTACATTCAATTTACTTTATCTAATGAGAAACTTTTTCCTTCTTTGACGAAAGCTCAATACCTTGGATGGCTTCAGTCACTACAATCATTTGATCATGGATTCTTGGGTGATGGAATGGAATATCGTTTGGCCAGTTAGCAATAGAAAGGCCTGGCACGAATACAAGAAGAGAAACTCGTGCGCAGAGTGCATACTTATAGATTTCTCAAATGCTATTGGGTGGCCAACATTGCTAACATCGCAAGGCCAGGCCATATGCATGCACCAATTCTTGTTGCAAGAAGGATCCAAGCCCACTAGAGAAGCACAGCGGAGATTAGACCCTCCCATGATGGAACCAACGTCGGGCTGAGGACGTTAAAGCAAGCGCTTATTTGGAGGCAACCCAATGTTTTTGAAAAATAAATAAAAAAAAAAAATGAGTGAATAATGATTGATTTTTGTGTCTCGAGGAGATTCCTTTCATAGGCCATCAAATTGATCAGGTTTTATCTCTCTTCTGTGGCCATCTGTCCTTATTTGTTTTTTTATTTTTTTTTTACTTTTTTTTCTACTTTTGTTTGAATATCGTTTTTTTACTCTTTTATGTGTCATTTAGTTTCGTTCTTCTGGACTCCCTTTTCTTTTCTTTTCTTTTCTTTTCTTGTGTTTAATTTGATTATTCCGTGCTTCGAGTTCAGTTGTGCAACGGCTTGAGGAAACATTCAAACGGGAGTTGAAGCCATTGTTCAAAGGTTTGAAACGTGCATATCTGGGAGAAGAACAAACTCAATTGCATTATCGGTAATATCTCTCCTTTTCTTCTCTTCAATGGATGCCGATATCTTTCTGTCGAACCTTCGTAAATATTTTCCTTCACTTTCTCAAAATGCTGTGTTTAAAATTTATAAAGTACGGATGACTAGACTTTGGGCATTGATGCTCTTAAATGTGCCTGCTGATATCCGATGGCTTATCGAAGTCAAGGTGAGATTGTCCGGTGAGCCGGACATTAATCTCGCAAAATACATGCCTGGTCTAGGAAAGAGCTTCTACGCCAAGAGGCGAAGAGCGAAAAGGTTACAAGTATGTTATAAATGTGCTAGATGGAATTGTAACCAGACTTGTCGTTCATTAGGTTTTGCGTCCAGGAATAGAGAAGATAAGCTTTCATTTATTAAGAATGGTTTGAGTAATGAGTCGCTGGATAATGTTTTGTTAACTCTCGAGTCACATTCTTGTGGACTTGTTCAGCGTGAATTGCTTAATCTATGGACACAATTTCGTGATGAATTGCAGTGTTATAGTCTAGGGAATCTGACTAAAAACGACCCTGTTTGCCAGTTTATAAGAAAACTGGATGGGAAGCAAATCCCCGACTCATAGAAGGCGTTTCAGCCGTTACTGGACGTAAAACCAGAGGAAGATGTGAGCCACAATCACAACTACTTGTATATTTGAATGTGTGTTGTTGTCGAATTTTATTTTTTTCTTGTTTCGTTTGATCTAATTATCAATGTTGTTTGTGTTGTTGTTGTTTGTTGATTTTGTTTGTTTTAATTTCAAGTTTTCTTTTTGACAAACCATATGACTACCCTATGGCATAAGTACACGTGGGAGACAAGTGTGGAGGTTTTGTCAACCTCCGCCGAAAGTGTATCTCTATTTTCCATGCTTCACGTGGGAGACAAGTGTGGAGGTTTTGTCAACCCTCGCCGAAAGTGTATCTCCATTTTCCATGCTTCACGTGGGAGACAAGTGTGTAGGTTTTGTCAAACCTCGCCGAAAGCATATCTCATTTTTCAAATCTTGGGGCGATAAATCTGCATCGAGCAACCCCCACCGAAATTATGTCCCCATGTGTCAAATTTGAGAGTTTCACGTGTGTATATATCCATTCTGTATATTTTCAAAGGTCATTTTATAACCTGTCTTGCACTTGAATCGCATAATACCTAACATACATCATTGTCTTGCACAAGTTTAGAGCACTTTTAGAAATGGAGAAAACACCAATTCGGCGATTTCAAAATATATGCGTATTTTGTGGATCGCAATTTGGTAAAGATGGAGAGTTTACAACAGCAGCTCTTGATCTTGGTAGGACATTAGCTGCGAGGGGTATTCATTTGATTTATGGAGGAGGTAGTCTTGGGTTAATGGGGTGTGTGTCAACAGCTGCATCCCTAGGAGGGAGCAAAGTTCTCGGCATGATCCCTAAACCATTAGCTGTGCGAGATATCGTAGGCAACACAATCGGGGAAGAGTTACAAGTCTCTAGCATGCATGAGCGTATTGCACATATGGTTGTTAAGTTCGATGCATTTATAGCTTTGCCGGGTGGTTATGGTACATTAGAGGAGATATTTCAAATCACCTCTTGGGCACAGCTAAACATCCATCGGAAACCCATTGGTTTATTAAATGTCAATAATTTTTTTGATGGTTTGTTGTCTTTTCTTGATCAAGCAGGAGAAAAAAACTTCATCTCCCAGTCGGCGAGGCAAATCCTGGTTACAGCTTCAACTGCAGGGGAGTTAATTGATAAACTCCAAGAATTCTTCTATTCGCCTGATCCAACAACGGCTCGGATAGATTGGTTTGAAGAAGGCAATAAAAGGCGTAGACTGGATTTAACGCTCCGTCTGTAATCTCTATCTATTGGTTTGCTTCGTTTTTATTTACTTTCTTTTTAGAGTGTTTATTTGAGATTTTTTATGTCATTTCTTTTGAGCTTTTTCAGGTTATTTCTTTCGTCCCAGGTAATATTTTCTAATCTCGATTATTAGAGTGGTGGCTTAAAAAGTTCAAGTTCTCTTGAAACGCATTCTGAATCTCTTCAATCCATAATGGCTGAATAAGGAGGCTAACTTCTAACTTTTTAGACCCATTCTAACTGACTTGTTTTTGTTTGCTGGCTTGTTGGACTTTGTTATTTTATGAGTAAGTTTAGTTTTGTGTAATTTAGAGTTGTCGTGTGTTTTTGTCTTTATCAGTTTCGATTCGAAAAAAAAATATTGTGGAAAAACCTGAGAATGGCAGAATATGGGGTTTCCTTAACTCTTGAAACGCATTCTCTCTAAATAAATCTATAGTTTGTTTATTTTATGGTGTTTGAAGTGTCTTGTTTCTTGTTTTGTTCTTCATAATAAAGGTATATAGGCTGGAAACCTTAAAGTCTGCGGGCTACTGGTCCTAAGGATTGTTGAAATATACAATCTTGACTCAGGTGTAACAACGCCACGTACCTCTTTTCTTGCATTTTGTGGGTCATTGATAAGATAATGATTGAATTAAGAATAACTCTTGGAAAATGATAAATGATGCATGGATCTGTGTGCTTGAAATGTATATTAGTTTTTGCTTTACCTTTGATTCCTTGCACAACATTGAGCACCGAGCCATTATCATTGAGTTATTTGTTTCCGTAGAGAAGGTTTATGCAATTTAAGTGTTTCTTCAGATTTCAATGAATTCTAGAACTTGTTTGATGGTCACTCGAGGTGAAATCCTAGACTGTGCAACATTGGGAAAATGATTTAGGCCATCTTTGGACCGTTTGAGCCTTAATAGCCAACCTTGACTGAAATTGATCCCTAGTTACCCCTTTGAGCCTCTGTAAGCCTTTTTCTTTGTCAACTCACTAAAAGATTTCCTAACCTCAAATGAATTTGTTCCAAACAGTTTATCCCTTACCTATGAGCATGTAGATCATTCACAATTAAATTCTGAGCTATGTTCTGGTTTTGGGAAGTTAGAGGAGGTTGGGATGTGTCATGAGCAATGCAAGTGAGTTCTATTGTGTTTGAAAAAAAAAAGAAAAAAAAGTCAATCTTTACTTATCGTCCACGTACTTACACATTGAGGACAATGTGTTGTTTAAGTGTAGGGGAGGGGAAGTGTAATAAAAAAAAAGAGAGAAAAAAAAGAACAAAAAAAGAACAAAAGAAGAAGAATAAGAGATCTATACCCTTAAGTGTTCTTAAAAAGAATGAAACAACAAAGTGTGGGGGTGTAGTTTTCTTTTGTTTTCTGCAAAAAAAAAAAAAAAAAGATTGAGTGTTCTAAATAAGTTTGGGGGAGTAACCTGGTGAATTGAAATGAAGTTTTGTTATAGGCTTGAGCTCTACATAGTCTTGAATGATTTATGTGTTTGTGGGTGATTTGAGCCAAATTATTATCCTTTATCATACCTTCACCCAAGCCAAACGTTACAAGCTTAATAAAGTCCTACTTGATCCTTGGTGTTGTGCATGTCTACATTAGTGGAGAGTGACTTGAAAAGCAGGCCTATGGAGTTCATTTATACACACATCTTCAATATTAAATATGATTCATTTTTATGCATAAACTCATCCGGGTTACAAGTGATTAGGTGAGAATGGCTCTACACACACACACTTGAGGAATTGAAGTGAAGCGAAACTAATCCTTGAGATGACATTCTTGATCAAGTGTATTATTTTGAAGTTTTCCTTGGGTTGTAATTAAGTACAATCTTTGAGGCCTATTTGCAAGTTGAAGCATTTGTGTGTTTTATTTTTCTTTGATTCTGTTTCGGTTTAGTTTTGTTTCGTATCATTTTAGTTGCTCGAGGACTAGCAAAGTCTAAGTGTGGGGGAATTTCATAGGTGTCTATTTATGTATTACTTTTATATCAATTCGTCCATGTTTCTTTGCTATATTCCTTGGTATTTTTATGTTTTTGTGTGGTTTTGATGTTTGTAGGAGTTTTGGAGCAACTTGCACAAAAATGGAGTAAAACCCTTCATTTTCACCTCTGCTAGTCAACCATCTTCTCGGATTTAATTGTATTGATATACAATGAACCCGATGACGTATTATATACCGTTGGAAAGCTCTCGAAGTCTATTTTCTGGAGAAATTTACGGTTTATAAATCCATTCAGTGTACCAAAAGTTGTAATCAAAACAGTGTGAGAAGTATAGAAATGTAATTCCACAAATCACTGTAGCATGTATAATACGGGACTGTAGCAATTACTGTAGCAGAGTATTTAAACACATTTTAGGGTTTTATTTTGATAACTTGAAGAGGGGAGAACGTGGTAGAGGCTGCAACTCTGGATTTTTTTCATCTCTGGAGTTCTTGAAGGAGAAAGGAAGCTTGGAAAGAGGAAGAACTACAATCCAAAGAGAATTACATCAAATTTGCTAAGTTTTTCCCTTCCCTTTCATTTTCTGGAATGTCTCCATGTTGTATTGTATTTACCACGTTCTTAAACATGTGTAACTGAATCTGAATTGGTTGAGGGTGATTTCAAAGCCCCTGATATGGTTTTTGTAAGTTGATTGTGCAAGAAGTTATCCAATTCTCTAATTGAAGTTGCTTGTATTTTCCTATATCTAATGCTTATGATTGCTTGCTGGATTGTATTTTGAATGGCCAACTGAATATTATCTGGTTGTTGTCTATTGTTAGACTAGAAATCTTGATCCGTAATTGTCTTGAATTTCTAATCCTTAGTAGCAAAATTGTGATCAGAGATTGCAATTGGAGAATACAACCTAAGTTAAATAATCCGAGCTTGTGTGTTTATTGCTTAGATCAACCTATCTTTCTTATCGTAATGCATCCATTGAATTAAATTTAGAGAGCTTTTCTAGGTTGTTTAATGGATAGAGATTAAATAAAGAGCCTGTTTTGTTTAACAACAAAGTAAGGAAAGATTGGGATAACAGAGCTTGTTGTTATTTACGGTTGATAATTTCAATGGTGTAATTGGATGACAATTCTACAATTAATTTGCAAATCCATATCTTGTGGTAGAGAAGGATCCCTTAACCAGGTTTCTCTCATTGATTTTTCAATCTGTTTAAATTTGCATTGTGTTATTCTTTACTTGCATTAATATTTCATCTAGTTAATCAATCAACAAAACCCCCCTCATTTAGTTTATTGTTGCTTTCGAATAACAAATTCAATTAGAATCAATCCTCGTGGGAACGATATCTACTTATCACTTTATTACTTGTGCGACTAGTATACTTGCTAGTTTCGAACGCATCAATGCTAAAAAGAATAAAAAATGAGAAAGAAAGAGTGACATGTAAATGTGCAATAGAAGGCTACCCATGGAGGATTCATGCCTCCCCAACACAAGACTTAATAACATACAAAATTAAGAGCTTATATCCTGTCCATGACTGTCAGAAACTGAATGACGCACTGAGTGTACTTACATCTGGATAGCCCAAAAGTATAAGGAGTATTTTAGGGAAAATCCTAATCTAGATGTAGACTGGTTAGAGAAGGATATGAAGAGAAGATATGGGGTACAACCAGCAAAACGAAAGCTATTTAGGGCTAGGACCAAGGCTCTAGAACTTATTGGTGAGCATCATGAAAAGGCTCTAAATTTGTTGCATAAATATGCTAACATCATCCTTCTAACAGACCCTAGTAGTACATGTTTTGTTAGGGCAGATGCATCATTAATCTCTGCTGCTCCAAAATTTCAGGGGGTTTTTCTTAGTTTTCCAGCACAGAGGGCAGAGTTTATAGTTGGTTGCAGGCCATTTGTGGAGGGTAGATGGCTGTCATCTTAAGGGGCCTATGGGGGGAGTCTTATTGGCAGTTGTGGCAATTGATACAGATAATGGGATGTTTCCCTTAGCCATTGCAATTTGTGAGGTTGAATGCAATTCCATATGGAATTTGTTTCTAGAACTCCTAGGTCAACACATTGAAAGGTAGGTTGGGTTAGGGATGCCTATGACGTTCATGACAGTTGCCATATGCATCATATAGATATTGTGGTAAAAATGTTTATGAAAATTTCAAAAAACAGCATACAGGATCAGCACTGCAATCTTTATTTTGGAAAGCTTGCAAGACTGCCAATATTAATACCTTCACTGCAGCCATGCAACAAATAAAGCAGATTGATGATAGAGCTTATGAATGGTTGAGCAACATTCCTCCAATGAATTGGAGCCGGCATGCATTTGATTAAATAGTCAAAGTTGATCATGTAACAAACAATATAACTGAATCGTTTAACTCTTGGATTAATCAATATAGGAGTCATACATATCTTAGCATGGTTGAAGAGATAAGAAGGAAAATTATGAAGAGGATGCATAAGAAGTAAGTAAATTGCTTTAGTTTTCATTTAATTTAATTTAATTTCTAGATTTCATTTAATTTTGTGATTTTTTTTCGCAGTTTGCTCTTTTACTCAAATACAATTTTATTTTGCATTCTTATGTTATAATCAAATATAATTATTTTCTAGATTTCATTGTTTTAATCAAATAAAACTTTATTTTGTATACTTGCTGCCTCATTTTGTATACTTACTAAACTTGAAAATTTATTTTTCCAAACTATCCCTCATTTCATGTTAAAAGAATGCTTGAAGTGGAAGACTGATGTTGGGCCAAACATTAGGACTACAATTACTGATAGAACAAAGCGGGCTAATGGCCTTGAAGTTCTTTGGTGTGGAAATCTAGAATTTGAAGTTGTTAATAATGGGAGGGTGTTTTTAGTGAAGTTGAACGAAGAATGGTGTTCCTGTGGGATGTTTCAAGTGTCTAGTATGCCTTGTGTGCATGCCATTGCCTGTGCTAAGGAAAGAAGGATTGATGTGTACCATTGCATCAAGCCTATCCCTGATCAAGATGAATAGCCAAAGGTCCCTTGCAACAATTTAGGAGCTCCCAAGATGAGGACAAAGGCTGGCAGGCCTAAGAAATCCAGAAGAAGGGCTCTTTGATGAAGACCCCCCTCCTAGCAAGCTGTTCACAATGATATGTAAGAATTGCGGAGGCTACAATCATAATAAAAGGACTTGCAAAAATCCCCCAGGTGCTTTTAAAAAAAAGGTAACTATTTATATTTTTAATTTTAATCTTCTCTATTAAGAAATATTACATTTATATGTTGACAAGTAATAATTGACCTTTGATTAATGATTAAGGTAAAGAGATCCAATGTGGGTACATCTTCACCTGCTGCATCACAGGCTTATAGACCAGAAATTAATCTTGATGTACCATCATCTCATCCAAATAATGCACCAACTTCTCAGCTAAATAAAGAAAAGATACAAAAACTCCCAGTTACAAAGAAAAAATGGGTAAAATTAAAAATTTCATATAAGTTATTTTCATTAACTATTTCACTAACATTTTTTAATATTACTCACTGCTCCAGGCAGTACCATCAACTGAAGCAATATCTTTTCAACCAACTCCAAGTCATACTGAAGCAACTTCTTCTCAACCTGGTGTAGCTACATCTCAGACACCAGCAAACATTCCATCATCTCAGAAATATGAAGCCTCACAAGATATTGGATGCTCAGCCCCAACAGTATCTCAGCAAACTCAAAACTCAAATGTAATGGGGAGAGGAAGAGGTATATCTTATTAATTAAAAATAGATTGATGTATTTTAATAATCCCCACTAATTTCATGTGGTTATTCATGCATGCAGTGACAAGGTGGTTCTCCCAAGAGCAACGATAAAATCCAGAAATCCTAGGCAATAGTCTATGCATGGATACTTATCATACTTCGGCAAATTAGCACACAAATTGGTATATTTTGGATAATATTTTTTATAAATACTTTGGTACATTAGCACAGACAAGATGATGGATAATTTTTTGTTTATATAAATGCTATAAGAGCTACAAGTTAACTTTGAAGTAACATTGACAATGTAACTTCATGTTCTATTTTGTTTATATAAATGCTATAAGATCATCTATTTAATTTATATAACTGGTATTGTTTATGCTCTTTTATTTATATAAATGACAATAAAGTAGATTATTGTTCCGTTCATTGCAATGTTGTAGAAATATCTTACATGCATTTCATATCATAATACTACAGTTTGTATATAGTACTGCATGTCATACACCAATAACAAAATTACATGTATTTCAATTACAATGTCTTTATAAGTAGTGCTACCAAAGTAATCAGTAACAAATATAGTAAGAGTTTGTTTACGATCACATCAGTGTTGGTTTTTCCATTGCTTTGCACAATCTTTTCATTTAAGATCGACGGCCTCTTCATATCAGTTTGCATCTCCTTTAATATCACTTCAATATCATCATTTTTAGTCTGATCATCCTTAACTGATAGGTGTCTACTTATATATTACTTTCATATCAATTCGTCTATGTTTCTTTGCTATATTCCTTGGTATTTTTATGTTTTTGTGTGGTTTTTGATGTTTGTAGGAGTTTTGGAGGAACTTGCACAAAATTGGAGTAAAACCCTTCATTTCCACCTCTGCTGATCAACCAATTTCTCAAAGTTGATTGTATCGATATACAATTAACTGGATAACATGCTATATACCATTGGAAAGCTCTCGAAGTCTATTTTTTGGAGAAATTTACGGTTCACGAATTTATATAGTGTACCGAAAGTTATGATAAAAATGGTATGAGAAGTGTATATTTATAATTTCATATATTACTGTAGCATGTTATTAAATACGGGGACACTATAGCAAGTTACTGTAGCAGAGTATATAAATATATTGTAGGGTTTTATTTTCATAACTTGAAGAGGGGAGAATGTGGTGGAGGCTGCAGCTCTGGATTTCTTTCATTTCCTGGAGTTCTTGAAGGAGAAAAAAAGCTTGGAAAGAGGAAGAACTATAATTCAAAGAGATTTACATCAGAATTGCTAAGTTTTTCCCTTCCCTTTCATTTTCTAGAAAATTTGTATGTTGTATTGTATTTACCACGTTTTTGAACATGTGTAATTGAATCTGAATTGGTTGAGGGTGATTTCAAAGCCCTTAATATGGTTTTTGTGAGTTGATTGTGTAAGAAGTTGTTATCCAATTCTCTAATTGAAGTTGCTTGTATTTTCCCATATCTAATGCTTATGATTGCTTGCTGATTGTATTTGAGGTGGCCAACTGAATATAGTCTGGTTGTTGTCTATTGCTAGATTAGAAATCTTGATCCGTAATTGTCTTGAATTTCCAATCATTAGTAGCAAAATTGTGATCAGAGATTGCAATTGGAAAATACAACCTAGATTAAATAATCCGAACTTGTGTGATTATTGCTTAGATCAACCTATCTTTCTCATCGTAATGCTTCCATTGAATTAAACTCAGAGAGCTTGTTCTAGGTTGTTTAATGGATAGAGATTAAATAAAGAGCTTGTTTTATTTAACAACAAAGTAAGGAAAGATTGGGATAACAGAGCTTGTTGTTATCTACGGTTGATAACTTCAATGCTGTAATTGGATGACAATTCTATGTTAATTCACAAATTCATATCTTGTGGCAGAGAAAGAACCCTTAACCAAGTGTCTCTCATTGATTTTTCACTCCATTTTACTTTGTGTTGTGTTATTGTGCATTTACATTAATATTTCATTTAGTTAATCCATCAACAAACCCCCCCCCCCCATTTATTCTGTTGTTGCTTTTGAATAACAAATTCAATTAGAATCAATCCTCATGGGAACGATATCTACTTATCACTTTATTACTTGTGCGACTAGTATACTTGCTAGTTTCGAACGCATCATTAACCTTAGAGCAGTTCACCATATCAATTAGATCATTGCTAACTTCATCAACATCAGGATCCCACCACCTAAAAAAATTACAGACACCATTTTTGCATATGAAATAGAGCCTACCAGGATTATTAGATGACTTAGAAATCATAACACCTACCCTTGAACCACACTTACATTTCCTGTTCTTAAATTTTATCAAGCTGCCATTTATCATTTTACATCTGCCCATGCTTGATGCACTACTGTTATGCCTTGCACTGCTTGAGACTGAATGATTCCTTTCTGTGCTTGAGCTCATGCTTTGCCTTGCAATGTAATTTGATGCGTAAATTGAGGCTTAATTTATGAGTTAAAGCTATGTTATTGATGTGTAGAGGCCTGCCTTGTGTGTGATGGATTTGAATGTGAGATGAAAGTGTATGAAGAAATTGAAGTTGTGTTAGTACTGTAACAATTGCGAAGCTAGGTTCAGTGTCTTATACTAGTTTAAACCCATGCATGCACAGCTTAACGACTACATTCCAACGGATACCTACCGTTTTATTTCAACTTTAATTTTTTATAAGGTAAAATGGTCCTTTGACGCTGTCAAATGTAGACACAGATTTCTTTTTTCATATTGCATTTTGGGGGTAAAATTGTAAATTGATGTATCCTCCCTTGTTTATTATTATATACACATTTTCACTTATTTTTCTATAAGGGTATATATGTAATTGAAATGTAAATAGATGGAAAGACGATGTCATCTGACGGCAAATGTAACAGAATAGGTGCCTATGATGCGTTTCTCAAACAGTAGGGACTCTTTTTAGAAAAAAATGCAAAAGTCTCATCTCCATGATATTAAGGCAACACATAGGGGAGGTTTGTGTCATTATCCCTTTTGAGCTATTTCTAAAGGATGAGGGTCAAAATGTACTTCAGGCATACCTCTGGGTCATGGACAAGTTTTTTTTCTTAAAAGTTATATTAATGCTTAAAGTAAAAATTATTTTATGTTTATACATTCATCTCAACGGAAGTCATTTAATCGACGGGTTATTTTTATCATTTAGTTAAATATCAGAATTATTAGTAGAATTATCTTATTTAAAACAAAAAGCATCAAATTTAATGATGCTATTTCATCAAAATTTATATCAATAAATAAATAATATAATATAATCATAATTTTTTTATGAAAATTTTTTTGAAAATCTTAATCTTTAATTAAAATAAAAAATATCCAACGGCTTATTTAAAATAGGATAATATCAAAAATTACCCTTGAGTTTTTGTCCAATGTGGTGAAATACTAATTTGCTTATTTAATTATCGTCCCAACCCCTGACATTGTTCAAAATTCATCATGAACATATGAAAAGGCAATTTTACCTCTAATAATATAATTAAGATAAATTTCTTAGAAAATCCTATTTCTAGATTAAATACAACTGCTAATCCAACCAGCAAACCCTAATTTTTTAACCGATTTGATTTTTGATATTTTGTGTAAATTTCAAAATTGCCCCTCTTTAAATTGTTAGTTGATTGATTTGAATTTTAAGTTGCATCAGGGATCTTGATGAACAAACTGGAAAATTCATATTCTGCGCAAAAGTTGATCAAAATTTAAGGGAAATTTTTGATATTATCACAATTTAAAATGGGATAATGTCACAAACCTCCCCTATGTTTTGCCTTAATGTCATGGAGATGGGACTTTTGCATTTTTTTCTAAAAAGAGTCCCTACTGTTTTAGAAACGCGTCATAGGCACCCCTTCTGTTACATTTGCCGTTTTATGGCATCATCTTTCCATCTATTTACACTTCAATTATATGTATACCTTTGTCTATAGATAAGTGAAATTGTGTATATAATAATAAACAAGGGAG
The DNA here is from genome assembly GCA_013180625.2 of Boswellia sacra. Taxonomy (NCBI): domain Eukaryota; kingdom Viridiplantae; phylum Streptophyta; class Magnoliopsida; order Sapindales; family Burseraceae; genus Boswellia; species Boswellia sacra. The sequence goes on from SNVD02009816.1 coordinate 12,788, forward strand.
GATACATCTATTTACAATTTTACCCCCGAAATGCAACATGGAAAAACAAATCTGGGTAGTGCATTTGATAGCCTCAAAAGACCATTTTACCCCACAAACAATATCAACATTTTACCGTTGGAATGTAGCCGTTAGGCTGTGCATGCATGGGTTTAAACTACTACTATAAAACACTAAACCTAGCTTCGCAATTGTCACAGCAATAACACAACTTCAATTTCTTCATACACTTTCATCTCACATTCAAATCCATCACACAAAAGGCAGGCCTGTACACATTAATAACATAGCTTTAACTTAGAAATTAACCCTCAATTAACGCATCAAATTACATTGCAAGGCAAAGCATGAGCTCAAGCACAGAAAGGAATCATTCAGTCTCAAGCACTGCAAGGCATGACAACAGTGCAGCAAGTATGGGCAGATATAAAATTATAAATGGCAGCTTGATAAAATTCAAGAACAGGAAATGTAAGCGTGGTTCAAGGGCAGGTGTTATGATATCTAAGTCATCTAATAATCCTGGTAGGCTCTATTTCATATGCAAAAATGGAGTCTGCAATTTTTTTAGGTGGTAGGATCCTGATGTTGATGAAGTTAACAATGATCTAATTGATATGGTGAACTGCTCTAAGGTAAAGGATGATCAGACTAAAAATGATGATATTGAAGTGATATTAAAGGATATGCAAACTGATATGAAGAGGCTGTGGAGCTTAAATGAAAAGATTGTGCAAAGCAATGGAAAAACCAACACTGATGTGATCGTAAACAAGCTCCTACTATATTTGTTGCTGATTACTTTGGTAGCACTACTTATAAAGACATTGTAATTGAAATACATGTAATTTTTGTTATTGGTGTTTGTCATGCAGTGTTATAGACAAACTGTAGTATTATGATATGAAATGCATGTAAGATATTTCTACAACATTGCAATGAACAGAACAATAATCCACTTTGTTGTCATTTATATAAACAAAAGAGCACAAACAATACCAGTTATATAAATAAAAGAGATGATCTTATAGCATCTGTATAAACAAAAGAGAACATGAAGTTACATTGTCAATGTTATCTATATAAACAAAAGAGAAAATGAAGTTATATATAAACAAAAAATTATCCATCATCTTGTCTGTGCTAATGTACCAAAATATTTATCAAAAATATTATCCAAAATATACCAAATTATGTGCTAATTTGCCCAAGTATGATAAGTATCCATGCATAGACTGTTGCCTAGGATTTCTGGATTTCATTGTTCCTCTTGGGAGAACCGCCTACTCACTGCATGCATGAATAACCACATTAAATCAGTAGGGATTATTAAAATACATCAATCTATTTTTAATTAATAAGATATACCTCTTCCTCTCCCTATTACATTTGAGTTCTAAGTTTGCTGAGATGCTGTTGGGGCTGAGCATCCAATTTCTTGTGAGGCTTCATATGTCTAAGATGATGGAATGTTTGCTGGAGTCCGAGATGTAGCTGTACCAGGTTGAGAAGAAGTTGCTTCAGTATGACTTGGAGTTGGTTGAGAAGATGTTGCTTCAGTTGATGGTACTCCCTGGAGCAGTGAGTAATATTAAAAAATGTCAATAAAATGCGTAATGAAAATAACTTATATGAAATTTGTAATTTTACCCCTTTTTTCTTTGTAACTGGGAGTTTTTGTATCCTTTCTTCATTTGGCTAAGAAGTTGGTGCATTATTTGGATGAGATGATGGTGCATCAAGATTGATTTCTGGTCTAACCTGTGATGCAGTAGCTGAAGATATACCCACATTGGATCTCTTTACCTTAATCATTAATCAAAGATCGATTATTACTTGTCAACATATAAATGTAACTTAATAGAGAAGATTAATATTAAAAATATAAATAGTTACCTTTTTTTTAAAAGCACCTGGGGGATTTTTGCAAGTCCTTTTATTATGATTGTAGCCTCCGCAATTCTTACATGTCATTGTGAAAAGCTTGCTAGGAGGGGGGTCTTCATCAGGAGCCATTCTTCTAGATTTCATAGGCCTGCCAGCCTTTGTCCTCATCTTGGGAGCTCCCAAATTATTGCAAGGGACCTCTGGCCATTCATCTTGATCAGGGATAGGCTTGATGCAATGGTCATATGTTACAATGTACTTCTCTTTATGCACCATCTTGTTCACAAATTGATACACATCAATCCTTCTTTCCTTAGCAGAGGCAATGGCATGCACATAGGGCATACCAGACACTTGAAACATCCCACATGAACACCATTCTTCGTTCAACTTCACCACAAACACTGATAGGTGTCTATTTATATATCATTTTCATATTAATTCGTCCATGTTTCTTTGCTATATTCCTTGGTATTTTTATGTTTTTGTGTGGTTTTGATATTTGTAGGAGTTTTGGAACAACTTGCACAAAAATGGAGTAAAACCCTTCATTTTCACCTCTGCTAGTCAACCATTTTCTCGGATTTAATTGTATTGATATACAATGAACCCGATGACATATTATATACCGTTGGAAAGCTCTCGAAGTATATTTTCTAGAGAAATTTACGGTTTATAAATCCATTCAGTGTACCAAAAGTTGTAATCAAAACAGTGTGAGAAGTGTAGAAATGTAATTCCACAAATCACTGTAGCATGTATAATACGGGACACTGTAGCAGGTTACTGTAGCAGAGTATTTAAACATATTTTAGGGTTTTATTTTCATGACTTGAAGAGGGGAGAACGTGGTGGAGGCTGCAGCTCTGAAATTCTTTCATCTCATGGAGTTCTTGAAGGGGAAAGGAAGCTTGGAAAGAGGAAGAATCACAATCCAAAGAGAATTACATCAAATTTGCTAAGTTTTTCCCTTCCCTTTCATTTTCTGGAATGTCTCCATGTTGTATTGTATTTACCACGTTCTTAAACATGTGTAACTGAATCTGAATTGGTTGAGGGTGATTTCAAAGCCCCTGATATGGTTTTTGTAAGTTGATTGTGTAAGGAATTGTTATCCAATTCTCTAATTGAAATTGCTTGTATTTTCCCATGTTTAATGCTTATGATTGCTTGCTGGATTGTATTTGGGTGGCCAACTGAATATAATCTGGATATTGTCTATTGCTAGACTAGAAGTCTTGATCCGTAATTGTCTTGAATTTCTAATCCTTAGTAGCAAAATTGTGATCAGAGATTGCAATTGGAGAATACAACCTAAGTTAAATAATCCGAGCTTGTATGTTTATTGCTTAGATCAACCTGTCTTTCTTTTCATAATGCATCCATTGAATTAAATTTAGAGAGCTTGTTCTAGGTTGTTTAAAGGATAGAGATTAAGTAAAGAGCCTATTTTATTTAACAACAAAGTAAGGAAAGATTGGGATAACAGAGCTTGTTGTTATCTACGGGTTGATCATCTTTCAATGGTATAATTGGATGACAATTCTATGATTAATTCGCAAATCCATATCTTATGTTAAAAGAGAGGATCCCTTAACCAGATTTCAATCATTGATTTTTCACTCCAGAATTAACTTTCTGTTTTGTTATTCTTAATTTGCATTTTCTATTTCCCATTTAGTTAATCAATCAACAAAACCCCCCCTGTTTAGTTTATTATTGCTGGAAAATAACAGATTCAATTAGAATCAATCCTCGTGGGAACGATATCTACTCATCACTTTATTACTTGTGCGACTAGTATACTTGCTAGTTTCGAACGCATCAAGTTTTTGGCGCCGTTGCCGGGGATTGATTTTCTAATCGATTTGTTATTTTGTTTTTCATTGTTGATTTGTATTTTTTTTGTTTATCTTTTCTGATTGTTTGTGTTTAGGTGACATGGCAGTAAACTTTCAATAATTTAGTAGCCGATTTGAGCCACAACTACATTGGAGAGTAAATGAGGTAAGCACTCCGAACATTGAACAACAACTTTCTGAGATAACCTCTCTTGTGGAAAACATGGCTGTAGGACATATGCAGAAATCTTATGCATGTGGGGTATATTCTACCATGGAGCATCCAATCGACATGTATCCAACTTTACAAGAAGGAGATATGGAACAAGACAATGCCATGGGTGGATTTCCAGGACAAATAAGGCAATGGTATGATCCTTTCTCTAACACTTATAATGTTGGATGGGAAGATCACCATAATTTCAGTTACTGGAATCATCAACCAATCACTCCAAATGTGATACCAAATCGGCCACAAGTTTTCAATCAACCTAGAGTGCAGCAACCATTTCAAATGCAACCACCACCAATGCCACAACTAGCACCACAACCAGCTCCAAAAAACTCAGGTATGTCACTCCAGGATATTGTTAATGCACTTGCCACTAACACAATGCAATTCCAGCAGGAAACTGGGGCAAGTATCCAAAACCTGGCACATCAAATGGGACAATTGGCTACTAGCATGAGCAAATTCGAGGGCCAAGGCTCAGAAAAATTATCTTCTCAAACGGTGATCAATCCAAGAGAGAATGCTTGTGTGATAACTTTGCAAAGTGGAGAGCAATTAGATGTCTTGCCAAGAAAATCACTAACTGATGAAGGAGATGACACCACATCCACCATGAACAAAACATTGACTTCTCAGGTAAATCCTATAACTCCCATCCCTTCATATGTTACTCCTCCACCTTTTCCTAGCAGATTGGCAAAATTGAAGAAGGAGGATCAAGAACAAGAAATCCTGGAAACTTCTCACAAAATTGAGGTAAATATACCACTTTTGGATTCTATCGAGCAAGTACCTCATTATACAAAACGTCTCAAGGAGTTATGCACCAACAAGAGAAATTTAAAAGGGAATGAGAAAGTAAGTATGGGGGAAAATGTTTCAACTATACCACAAAGAAAAATTCCTCCGAAATGCAATGATCCAGGTACGGTCACCATTCCATGCACCATTGGTAAAACCAAGTTTGAAAGAGCTATGTTAGATTCAAGAGCATCTATTAATGTCATGCCATTTATTTATGCTTCGTTAAATCTTGGACCTTTTGCGAAAACTGGTATTACCATTCAGTTTGCTGATCATTTTAATGCATATCCCAAAAGAGTTATGGAAGATGTGCTTGTGCAGGTGAATCAATTGGTTTTCCCAGCAGACTTCTATGTCCTTAAAATAGAAGATGAGACATCTCCTAATCCAAAACCGATTCTTTTAGGGAGACCATTCTCGAAAACTGCTAGAACCAAGATTGATGTTCATGATGGCACTCTCACCATAGAGTTTGATGGCAGGGTTATCCGTTTCAATATTTTTGAGGCAATGAGGTACCCTAGTAACTTACATTCTGTTTTTGCAGTTGACGTTATTGATGCTTTACCTCAACAATATTTTGAGTTAACTTGCAAGAATGGATTGGATGTAGCTATTAGTGAGCACATAGGGACAGAAAATTCTAAGGAATCAAGAATTTTTATACAAGTGTCCAAACAAATGGAGGAAGCTGTGGCAAGCTTAGATGAGATCATAGCTATAACCACAAACAGGTATGATGTTTTGTACATTGAATTGCCTTATCTAATGAGAAACTTTTCCTTCTGGTGATGGAAGCCAATACTTGGAGCTTAAGCCACTGAAGATTATTTGAAGCATGTGTTCTTGGGAGTTGACAAAGATCTTTGTCCAATTACAATAGAAAATGAGGCCTTGCACCACTAAAAGAAGAGAAACGTGTCCGATACTTAGAGATCACAAAAAATAGTATTGGGTGGAGATTGCTAACATCCAAGCGCCCAGCTATATGCATGGACCGTATCTTGTGAGAAGACGGATCAAGCCCATTAGGAAGCCACAGCGGAGATTGGGACCCTTCCTAGATGGAACCAACGTCGGGCTGAGGACGTTAAACCAAGCGCTTATTGGGAGGCAACCCAATGTTTTTTAAAACAATAAAAAAAGAAAAGGAAAAGAAAAATATAAAATAAAGGTAATAATGAGTCGATTTTTGTGGTCTCGAGGAGATATCCTTTCGAATTTAGTTAGTAGGCCATCAAATTGATCAGGTTTTATCTCTCTTTGCATCGTCTTATTTGTTTATTATATATATATATATATAGAATATATATATATATATATTATATATATATATAGATAGTTTTACTTGTTTTTTTACTTTTGGTTGTGCTTTTAGTGTTGTTATCTCTTTTATGTGTCTTTAGTTTCTTTTCTGCTCTTTTCTTTTAGTTTCTTTTGTTTAATTTGATTATTTCGTACTTTGTGCTCATTTGTGCAACAGCTTGAGGAAACACCGAAACAAGAAATGAAGCCATTGCTTGAAGGTTTGAAGCGTGCATATCTTGGAGAAGAATAGACTCAAACGGATTACTGGTAATATCTTTTCTTTTCTCCTCCTCAATGGATGCCGATATCTTTCTGTCGAACCTTCGTAAATATTTCCCTTCACTTCCTCAAAATGCTGTGTCTAAAATTTATAAAGTACGGATGACTAGACTTTGAGCATTGATGCTCCTAAATGTGCCTGCTGATATCCGATGGCTTATCGAAGCCAAGTGAGATTGTCCGGTGAGCCGGACATTAATCTCGCAAAATACATGCCTGGTCTAGGAAAGAGCTACTACGCCAAGAGGCGAAGAGCGAAAAGGTTACAAGTATGTTTTAAATGTGCTAGATGGAATTGTAACCAGACTTGTCGTTCATTAGGTTTTGCGTCCAGGAATAGAGAAGATAAACTTTCATTTATTAAGAATGGTTTGAGTACTGAGTCGCTGGATAATGTTTTGTTAACTCTCGAGTCACATTCTTGTGGACTTGTTCAGTGTGAATTGCTTTATCTATGGACACAATTTCGTGATGAATTGCAGTGTTATAGTCTAGGGAATCTGACTAAACACGACCCTGTTTGCAGTTTATAAGAAAACTGGATGGGAAGCAAATCCCCGACTCATAGAAGGCGTTTCAGCCGTACTGGACGTAAAACCAGAGGAAGATGTGAGCCACAATCACAACTACTTGTATATTTGAATGTGTGTTGTTATTGTCAAATTTTTTTTCTTGTTCGTTTGATCTGATTATCAATGTTGTTTTTGTGTTGTTGTTGTTTGTTGATTTTGTTTGTTTTAATTTCAAGTTTTCTTTTTGACAAACCATATGACTACCCCATGACATAAGCACACGTGGGAGACAAGTGAGGAGGTTTTGTCAACCTCCGCCGAAAGTATATCTCTACTTTTCATGCTTCACGTGGGAGACAAGTGTGGCGGTTTTGTCAAACCCCACCGAAAGTATATTTCCATTTTTCATGCTTCACGTGGGAGACAAGTGTGTAGGTTTTGTCAATCCCCGCCGAAAGCATATCTCATTTTTTCAAATCTTGGGGCGATAAATCTGCATCGAGCAACTCCCACCGAAATTATGTCTCTATGTGTCAAATTTGAGAGTTTTACGTGTGTATATATCCATGCTGCATATTTTGGAAATGTCATTTTATAACCTGTCTTGCACTTGAATCGCATAATACCTAACGTACATCATTGTCTTACACAAGTTCAGAGCACTTTTAGAAATGGAGAAAACACCAATTCGGCGATTCCAAAATATATGCGTATTTTGTGGATCGCAATTTGGTTAAGATGGAGAGTTTACAACAGCAGCTCTTGATCTTGGTAGGACATTAGCTGCGAGGGGTATTCATTTGATTTATGGAAGGGGGAGTCTTGGGTTAATGGGGTGTGTGTCGACAGCTGCATCCTTGGGAGGAAGTAAAGTTCTCGGCATTATCCCTAAACAATTAGCTGTGCGAGATATCATAGGCAACACAATGGGGGAAGAGTTACAGGTCTCTAGCATGCATGAGCGTATTGCACATATGGTCATTAAATCTGATGCATTTATAGCTTTGCCGGTGGTTATGGTACATTAGAGGAGATATTTCAAATCACCTCTTGGGCACAGCTAAACATCCATCGGAAACCCATTGGTTTGTTAAATGTCAATAATTTTTTTGATGGTTTGTTGTCTTTTCTTGATCAAGCAGTAGAAAAAAACGTCATCTCACAGTCGGCGAGGTAGAATCCTGGTTACAGCTTCAACTGCAGGGGAGTTAATTGACAAATTACAAGCATTCGTCTATTCGCCTGATCCAATAATAGCTCGGATAGATTGGTTTGGAGAAGGCAATAAGAGGCGTAAACTGGATTTAACGCTCCATCTGTAATCTCTATCTGCTGGTTTGCTTCATTTTCGTTTGCTTTCTCTTTATTGTGTTTATTTGAGTTTTTTTTTATGTCATTTCTTTTGAGTTTTCTAGGTTGTTTCTTTCATCCTAGGTAATATTTTCTAATCTTGGCTTTTAGAGTGGTGGCTTAAAAGGTTCAAGTTCTCTTGAAACGCATTCTGGAGTTCCTTAATCCATAATGGCTGAATAAGGAGGCTAACTTCTAAACTTTTTAGACTCATTCTAACTTAATTGTTTTTGTTTGCTGACTTGTTGGACTTTGTTATTTTATGAGTAAGTTTAGTTTTGTAATTTAGAGTTGTTATGTGTTTTTGTCTTTATCAGTTTCGATTCAAAAAAAAAATTTACGGAAAAACCTGAGAATGGTAGAATATGGGGTTTCTTTAACCCTTGAAACGCATTCTCTCTAAATAAATCTGTAGTTTCTTTATTTCATGTTGTTTGAAGTGTCTTGTTTCTTGTTTTGTTCTTTCATAATAAAGGTATATAGGCTGGAAACCTTAAGTCTGCGGGCTACTGGTTCTAAGGATTGTTGAAATATACAATCTTGACTCAGGTGTAACAACGCCACGTACCTCTTTTCTTGCATTTTGTGGGTCAATGATAAGATAATGATTGAATTAAGAATAACTCTTGGAAATTGATAAATGATGCATGGATCTGTGTGCTTGAAATGTTTATTGGTTTTTGCTTTGGCTTTGATTCCTTGTGCAACATTGAGCACTGAGCTATTATCACTGAGTTATTTGTTCACTTAGAGAAAGTTTATGTAATTTAATGTTTCTTCAGATTTCAATGAATTCTAGAACTTGTTTGATGGTCACTCGAGGCGAAATCCTAGGCTGTGCAACATTGGGAAATGATTTAGGCCATCTTTGGACCGTTTGAGCCTTAATAGCCAACCTTGACTGAAATTGATCCCTAGTTACCCCTTTGAGCCTTTGTAAGCCGTTTTCTTTGTTAACTCACTAAAGATTTCCTAACCTCAAATGAATTTGTTCCAAACAGTTTATCCCTTAACTATGAGCATGTAGATCATTCGCAATTAAATTTTGAGCTATGTTCTGGTTTTGGGAAGTTAGAGGAGGTTGGGATGTGTCATGAGCAATGCAAGTGAGGTCTATTGTGTTTGAAAAAAAAAAGAAAAAATGAAAAAAAAGCCAATCTGTACTTATCGTCCACGTACTTACACATTGAGGACAATGTGTTGTTTAAGTGTGGGGGAGGGGAAATGTAATAAAAAAAAGAAAAAAAAGAAAAAAAGAAGGAAAAAAAAGAACAAAAGAAGAAGAATAAGAGATCTATACCCTTAAGTGTTCTTAAAAAGAATGAAACAACAAAGTGTGGGGTTGTAGTTTTCTTTTGTTTTCTGCAAAAAAAAAAAAAAGATTGAGTGTTCTAAATAAGTTTGGGGGAGTAACCTGATGAATTGAAATGAAGTTGTGTTATAGGGTTAAGCTCTACATAATCTTGAATGATTTATGTGTTTGTGGGTGATTTGAGCCAAATTATTATCCTTTATCATACCTTCACCCAAGCCAAACGTTATAAGCTTAATAAAGTCCTACTTGATCCTTGGTGTTGTACATGTCTACATTAGTGGAGAGTGACTTGAAAAGCAGGCCTATGGAGTTCATTTATACATACATCTTCACTATTAAATATGATTCATTTTTTAGCATAAACTCATCCGGGTTACAAGTGATTAGGTGAGAATGGCTCTACACACACACACTTGAGGAATTGAAGTGAAGCGAAACTAATCCTTGAGATAAAATTCTTGATCAAGTGCCTTATTTTGAAGTTTTCCTTGGGTTATAATTAAGTACAATCTTTGAGGCCTATTTGCAAGTTGAAGCATTTTTGTGTTTTAATTTTTCTTTGATTCTGTTTTGGTTTAGTTTTGTTTCATATCGTTGTACTTGCTTGAGGACTAGCAAAGTTTAAGTGTGGGGGAATTTGATATGTGTCTATTTGTATATCATTTTCATATTAATTCGTCCATGTTTCTTTGCTATATTCCTTGGTATTTTTATGTTTTTGTGTGGTTTTGATATTTGTAGGAGTTTTGGATCAACTTGCACAAAAATGGAGTAAAACCCTTCATTTTCACCTCTGCTAGTCAACCATCTTCTCGGATTTAATTGTCTTGATATACAATGAATCAGATGAAATGTTATATACCGTTGGAAAGCTCTCGAAGTCTATTTTCTAGAGAAATTTACGGTTCATAAATCCATTAAGTGTACCTAAAGTTATAATCAAAACAATGTGAGAAGTGTAGAAATGTAATTCCACAAATCATTATAGCATGTATAATACGGGCACTGTAGCAGGTTACTGTAGCAGAGTATATAAACATATTTTAGGGTTTTATTTTCATGACTTGAAGAGGGGAGAACGTGATGGAGGCTGCAGCTCTGGAATTCTTTCATCTCCTGGAGTTCTTGAAGGGGAAAGGAAGCTTGGAAAGAGGAAGAATCACAATCCAAAGAGAATTACATCAAATTTGCTAAGTTTTTCCCTTCCCTTTCATTTTCTGGAATGTCTCCATGTTGTTGTATTTACCACGTTCTTAAACATGTGTAACTGAATCTGAATTGGTTGAGGGTGATTTCAAAGCCCCTGATATGGTTTTTGTGAGTTAATTGTGCAAGAGGTTGTTATCCAATTATCTAATTGAAGTTGCTTGTATTTTCCCATATCTAATGCTTATGATTGCTTGCTGATTGTATTTGAAATGGCCAACTGAATATAATCTTGTTGTTGTCTATTGCTAGAGTAGAAATCTTGATCCGTAATTGTCTTGAATTTCTAATCCTTAGTAGCAAAATTGTGATCAGAGATTGCAATTGGAGAATACAACCTAAGTTAAATAATCCGAGCTTGTGTGTTTATTGCTTAGATCAACTATCTTTCTTATCGTAATGCATCCATTGAATTAAATTTAGAGAGCTTGTTCTAGGTTGTTTAATGGAGAGAGATTAAATAAAGAGCCTGTTTTATTTAACAACAAAGTAAGGAAAGATTGGGATAACAGAGCTTGTTGTTATCTACGGTTGATAATTTCAATACTGTAATTGGATGACAATTCTCTGATTAATTCGCAAATCCATATCTTGTGGTAGAGAAGGATCCCTTAACCAGATTTCCCTCATTGATCTTTTATTCAAATTAACTTTTGTTTTGTTATTCTTAATTTGCATTCTTATTTTATTTAGTTAATCATTCAACAAAACCCCCCCATTTAGTTTATTGTTGCTGGAAAATAACAAATTCAATTAGAATCAATCCTCGTGGGAACGATATCTTACTCATCACTTTATTACTTGTACGACTAGTATACTTGCTAGTTTCGAATGCATCAAACACCCTCCCATTATTAACAACTTCAAATTCTAGATTTCCACACCAAAGTACTTCAAGGCCATTAGCCCACTTTGCTCTATCAGTAATTATAGTCCTAATGTTTGGCCCAACATCAGTCTTCCACTTCAAGCATTCTTTCAACCTGAAATGAGGGATAGTTTGGAAAAATAAAAATATATGTTTAGTAAGTATACAAAATGAGGCAGCAAGTATATAAAATAAAGCTTTATTTGATTACAACAATGAAATTCAGAAAATCATTATATTTGATTATAACAGAAGAATGCTAAATAAAACTGTATTTGATTAAAAGAGCGAACTGCCAAAATAAATCACAAAATTAAATGAAATCTAGAAATTAAATTAAATTAAATGAAAACTAGGTAATTTACTTACTTCTTATGCATCCTCTTCATAATTTTTCTTCTTATCTCTTCAACCATGCCAAGATATGTAAGACTCTTATATCGATTAATCCAAGAGTTAAAAGATTCAGTTATATTGTTTGTTACATGATCAACTTTGAATCTTTCATCAAATGCATGCCGGCTCCAATTCATTGGAGGAATGTTGCTCAACCATTCATAAGCTCTGTCATCAATCTGCTTTATTTGTTCCATGGCTGCAGTGAAGGTATTAATATTGGCAGTCTTGCAAGCTTTCCAAAACAAAGATTGTAGTGCTGGTCCTGTATGCTATTTTTTGAAATTTTCACAAACATGTTTACCACAATATCTATAGGATGCATATAGCCACTATAAAGACAAAGCATTCAAAATTCCTTTTTGCCTATCACTCATGAATGTCATAGGCATCCCTAACCCATCCTGCCCTCCAATGTATTGACCTAGGAGTTCTAGAAACTAATTCCATGTGGAATTGCATTCAACCTCACAAATTGCAATGACTAAGGGAAACATCCCATTATCTGCATCAATTGCCACAGCTGCCAATAAGACTCCCCCCATAGGCCCCTTAAGATGACAACCATCTACCCCCACAAATGGCCTACAGCCAGCTATAAACCCTGCCCTCTGTGCTGGAAAACTAAGAAAAAACCCCTGAAATTTTAGAGCAGCAGAGATTAATGCTGCATCTGCCTTAACAAAACATGTGCTACCAGGGTTTGTTAGAAGGATGATGTTAGCATATTTATGCAACAAATTTAGAGCCTTTTGATGATGCTCACGAACAAGTTCTAGAGCCCTGGTCCTAGCCCTATATAGCTTTCTTTTTGCTGGTTGTAGCCCATATCTTCTCTTAATATCCTTCTCTAACCAGTCTACATCTAGATTAGGATTTTCCCTAAAATACTCCTCATACTTTTGGGCTATCCAGATGTAAGTGCACTCAGGTGTGTCATTCAGTTTCTCACATTCATGGACAGGATATAAGCTCTTAATTTTGTATGTTATTAAGTCTGTTGTTGGGGAGGCATGAATCCTCCATGGGCAGCCTTCATTTGCACATTTACATGTCACTCTTTCTTTCTCATTTTTTATTCCTTTTAGCATTATCCCATTCCGAATTGCATACTCTCTAAGCACATCTCTAAAGTGGTCCACATTGTTAAAAGTTTGGTCAACCCTTAACTCAACCTTTCCCCCTAACCCAGTCTTAAAAAGCTTTCTGTTATGGATCCTAGCCATCCTAGAACTACCTACCTCCTCATCTGAACTTGTAACAATTTTCTCAAAGTTTTCACCATCACTCCGGTAGTGTGATTGGTCATCTTCAGAGTCATCTCTACTATCATTGCTACCATTCCCATCCCTACTATCCTCAAACTGAAACTCTTCATCACTATCTGGCCTGTAATCAGCATTTGAATTCAGGTCATACTCACTGTGGCATATTGAATTTGCCACTGAACCTTCAGTTTCATCAACCTGATGACTCACACCCTCATTTAAATCAACCCCATGACTAACACCCTCATTTATATCAACCCCATGACTAACACCCTCATTCACATCAACCCCATGACTAACATTGTCCTTATTTGTATCATTAACCTTATTAGCTACATGCTCTCTAGATTTGTCTACCCCATTAAACTCAGGTTCACTACCAGGAATCTCAAATGCAATTGGAGCAGTATCAAGAGGTGTAACCTCAACTCTAATTGTTATATCAAATATCTCCCTAATTTCATACATTTTCAAAATGTTTAAAAATGTGGAGTCACTGTCAATAACTATAACTTCACCATTCCAGGGTAAAGATACACTAAACTCAATATCCCTATGATCATAAACACCAAGTTCACAATAGTCATTAGCAGCACTAAAAAATCCTATCCTAGCGACCTTATCAGGGTCTATAAAGCCAAATGGGATCTCACGACCCAATGACTGAAACGTTAACAAAAATTCTGCCATGACACTGCCATGTGTATCAATTTGATATTGTGGTAAATGAAAAACAATAAATTTAAGAGAAAAAACAATATTATTAGAAGGCAAATTTTTCATAACATAATATATATTTCCCATGTAAGCATGAATAACAGAACAATATGACATGCATGAATGAGCAACCTTACAACATAACAAATATAGCTAAAGTTCCAATTTTTACAAACCATACAAACATAATAGTACAAAATAAAATTTCATTCGACAACAACACCTTATTTCATTAACAAAAATATTAACACCATAAAAAACATAGATACGAGCGATAAACAAAGAAAGATCAACGTCAAACAGCAACAACACCACAACGCAGTACACATGCAAGATTGAAATCTACTTGAACATGCAAAATCTAAGGCATGCATGAGCATATAACAGTACGAACATGCATCTTACTTCATCAATTACACTTAATTTTCGTCAATTTTAAAGAACCCCAAATTTTTCCTCAACATTAGGGTTTCGAATTTGATTTAATAAACAAACTACATACAACAACAATGTAATGTCATAAATCTAGTTCAGATTCACGAAAATATTTGAGAAAAAATCACAAAAAAGTCCCTATACGCGTTAGCCGAAATTATCACAGTCGACAACATGCATGCATTTGAATCCACTCATGAATTTCTTACCCAAGAGTGTCGTTATCTTCTTCAACGATTGGACTTCACTCCGCAACTGGCTTCAAAGCACGTCCTACGTACACTGAGTTCACGCGAAGCGGGAAGATGACCAGTTGACTGAAGGAGAAACTTTGGGTCAACTGGTGGGGTGTGCGTGAGGATAGTGGTGGGCTCGATTGGGATTTTTTTATTTTTGACTACGTTTATATAGTGCTAACTGTTTCAATCTAAAAGACTCATATACCCCTGTTGCTTCAACTTATTTACATAAATAAAACGGCAAATGTAATAGAATGGTGCCTATGATGCGTTTCTAAAATAGTAAAGACACTTTTTAGAAAAAATATAAAAGTTTCATCTCTATAGCATTAAGGTAAAACATAAGGGGGGACTGTGATGATATCCCAATTTAAAATTTAAAAAAAAAAATCAATATAACCGAGTAAACCGCAAACGCGTAACGTAACGCGTTAACATTAAATATCTTAAAATGCGAGATGCCCGGGTCTAAGCAATCTCTGAAAGCTCTTTTCTTCTCCGAATAATACAAATACCTACCAAATTACTCTGCCTTTTCTTTGAAATAAGTGTCCAAAATTTCCCTTTGGAATTGGAATTGGGTCTTCATTCAAGGTTAGCGTTCTTATTTGTTGTTAATTGATTAAAGTTTTTGAACTGATCTCATCTGGGTATTGTTATTATTATTATGGTTTATCTTTTGTGATTTGATGAATTTTAGCTGAGTGGGTTTATAATTAATTACTTATAATTTATAGTTGCTGTAATGATTGTATTGATGTTCACCGATGACTGGTTTTGTAAAGTATCATGTTATGCGCTTTTGATTTTGAAGCGTAGGGATGTAGTTATAGCAATTGAAGGAGAATGATTGTTGGTTGAATCCAATCCCTCTTTGAAGGTTTTGAACTTTGGTTGGGGTTAGATCTAAGATGATTTCTGATTTATTATTGGCGAACATGAATGTGAATATGGGTTGTAGAGTAAGAGACTGGTTGACACTGAATCTAATAATAAATATCTTCGGTTATTTATTTGGTGATCAGAAAAACAATAATCATGGGAGGTGGCAAGAATGATGAGTCTTCTGATAAGGGCCTCTTTTCACATCTTATGGGTCACGGGTCTCATGGTTATCCTCCAGGACAGTATCCTCCTCCACCTGGAGCCTATCCACCTCCACCACAAGCTCATCCTCCGCAACCAGGTTACCCACCTGCTGGATACCCTCCTGCTGGATACCCACCTGCTGGATATCCTCCGGCTGGTTACCCACCACCGCCAGCTGCTCATCCTGGCCCTTCAGCTCCACATCATTCAGGTATATTTCAAAACTCACCCTGGATTGGATTGTATATGATATGATATTTGAGAAGCTTGTTTCTCATCTTATCTTCAGGGCATGGTGGAGTTGGGGCCTTGTTAGCAGGGGGTGCTGCTGCTGCTGCGGCTGCATATGGTGCCCACCACTTGGCACATGGACATCATGGTTCTCATATGCCCCATGTAGGTGGTTCTCATATGTCCCATATGGGCAAGTTCAAACATGGCAAGCATGGGAAATTCAAGCATGGTAAGCATGGGAAGTTTAAGCATGGTAAACATGGAATGTTTGGAGGCAAGTTCAAGAAGTGGAAGTGATGCTCTCGCTTGTGTATCAGCTAAAATTATGACAATTGACTCTATCGTGATGATTTCTGTTCTCTTAAATAATCCATACATTTTATCATGTTTGATAGAGATTTGATGGTTTGTTTATTGTTTACTTGACGTTTTTTGATATTTTGATTTTGACAGAGTTATAAAATATCTGCCTTCTTACTTCTACCGTATAATGTACACAAAATCACCTAGCTGTTAGTAATTTTACAATGTTATTGATGATTTTAATCAAATTGTCTTCCTCTTTCTGCCATTAGACTCCCTAAATTCACTGTAGAAACTTTCTCATATGCTTCGTGAAGCTGTAGGTTTTGCAGCAGATGACATATTTCTTGTAACCAAATATATGTCAATCCATTTTACGTAGTGGTAGTGGTAGTCAAAAGCTTTTTAAGTTCATGTTCTGCCTTTCTCTATTCTAAGATTTGGACATTTTATTTTTCTCAAGCAATAATTTAAAATTTTGATGGAATCATTGATTCAATTTGGTGGATGGAGTGACCTACCTTGTCATTAAGGAATTTGCAATGTATAGTTTGAAACCTTCGAAAAATATTATCCAATTTGGTGGATGGAGTGACCTCCCTTAGCATTAAGGAATTTGAAATGTATAGTTTGAAACCTTCCAAAAATATTAAAAATTTTACCAAATTGAGGAGTCAACCTTACTAGCTGACTTTGAAGTTACTTTTGGTTTAAGAGATCCTTTAAAGACCATATTGGAAACCCTTTTCAAATCAAAGTTTTATTCAAGTAAACACCAGATTTGAAAATTAATATATGACATAAAGTTCAGATCTTGTACTTTAATAAAAATTTAGTGAAGTTATCCAGTTTAATGTCAATCTAAGATTGGAATGAATTCAGTTTTGATAAAATCTCTATTGAATCGGAACCACAAAAATCATACCTCAAACTTCTCTCTCAATCAATTACTATTGAACTAACCTTTTAGACAAATTATCAATACATCTCCGAACGGAAAGAACTGAAATTCTTTGTAGTAAACTATTAAAAAATAACTTAATACACAAATGATAATGTATTGATATTAACCTATGAAAGAATATACTTGGAATAAAATTCGAATAATTTTCTCTCATGCTAAATAAGTTGCAATTAGGGGTCTTTGATGACTCTGCTCTTAACTTTCATTGCTGGTGCTGCTGAACTCTTGTATGTCCAATATTTCTACTCTTCTATTGGTCTTGTTTCTTATTTTGATGGCTATGTCTTGTGGGATGAATTTGCCACAAACACTCACTTTGCATTGCTTCTTCTCTATTGAATGAGTCTCCAACTCTATTATGATCACACACAAAAAGCTCATAAACACAAGAATTTAAAGTTAAATGTATTTTATGTCACATATGTATAATTTTGTCTTAACATACTCCTATATATTAAAACGAACATGATTTATACTAATTATTCGCATCCAACCAACACGCACGAAAATGATTGAAATGAAAGGATTAAAACTGATCACCTTGCATGTTGAGGAGAGCTCTCCTTACTTTTCTATAACAACCATCGCAGTCAATGTTGATTCTCATTACCATGTAACAAAACTGCAAGCATTAAAAATTTGATTGCGAAGAAATTAGTAATGCTAAGAGACCCTATTGTTTCCAACAAGCATTTTGGTGGACTCAAAATTACCTTTCCTGTCATGAAGAACTGGAAGAAGATCAATCAATGCCTCGTTTGAAGAAGGATTGAGTGGGGGAAAAATTGATTTTAAAAGGCAATGAGTAATGAGCTGGGACAAGGGAAATTCTCTCTTTTTCATAATGGTATCTGATGCTGCCATGCTGAGACTGAGAATTAATGCATATATGTAGCGTAGATAGGCCATTATTCTTGACTTCTTAGAGTCCCTTTTTGTATAATATTTATTGCATGCTTGCTTTCTTCCTTGGTTCTTTGCAAAGGAAAAATCTCCAAAGCAAGTGTTGCTAACCCACTATTATGGTGATGTAGGATGCGATTCTCCTAATTAAAAAGGAAACTTCCTCCGAATTTATTTATTCTTTGTGCTGCTCAAAATATAAATGTACAATTAATTAATGCAGGATATGTTTCCAAAATAACAATGATAGCAATAAGGGTGGCCTATATATTGATAGCAAATAATTTGTACACACTTCATTTCTCAAATCACTTCTTGTTGAATTTTTAAAATTTCTACTCTGTACAGAACATTGTGGATGATTATAAGTTTATAACTAAAAAGATGTACTTATTTTAATGCTCAAAAATTAATTTTAACGCTTAAAAATTAATTTTTAACATAAAGAATAACAATCAACGAAGAACTTCTCTAGCTGCCCTTTCCGTTTACAATTACTGTAATTAACACAGGTTACATAAACAAATGAATATTTTGTTGGGAATATTTATAATAAATTTAAATAATATAAATAAACAACAAGATATCAAAGAAATAATAAAATATGAATTACATTAATATATTAAATAAATAGAATAAATAAAGAGATATAGTAAGAAATATGTGGCCTGAGCACTTCGGAGGCATGTCGAAGGCATTGTCCTAAAGCCAAAGAATCCTCCCCTCGTGCGGGTCGAATTGGTACTCAAAGGCTCCAAGATACAACCCTGGTGCTCACAGCCTATCTTCTCGATGAGCACGATCACCGGAAGAAATAACATGTCTTCATGTGTCGCGGTTGCTTAAAATCATCAAATACTCAAAATATTTCATGTTCATGTTAGAACCTTTGAGACTCCTTTAAATAGTAATCTCGTAACTTAGGTAACTTACAAATTAATTCTTGTAACTCCCAAGCCATAAGTTTTTAATAAAAGCATGAACGTTATAAATAATAAGTGTCGTAACGTTCATGTTTTTATTATACTTGTAACGTATGAAATTAATCTCAAAATAAATATTGTAATTTATAATGTAAATGTTTGTTTTAAACCTTTTATCTCCAACAGTCCCCCACAAAAGGTTTAAAACTTTAAAGCTTTGTAAAATAAAATATCAAGATAAAAATACTTATAAAATAAAAATTATATATAAAGAGCAACCTTCTATTATGCAATGGGTATAGGTACCTTTCGGGTTTGAACCTACACTTAGTGTTAATAGTATCCATTTGAGAAACCTGAGTGAACAAAGTCTTGAACTCGATTTCTTGACCAAACTTCAAACTATCACACACATAATATCGACGAAGACATGGTTTTGGAGGGTTAGCGCTATTAATGGTCATGCGCTTAATTTTGATTCTCATGAGAGTTTTAGAGAACAGCCCAATTCTCACAGTCTCGGCCCTCACGACGCTCTCACTTAGGTGAGTCCTCAAAAGGTATATGTGACATATACCTCGCAAGAGTATCTAGCCTTTGGACTCATTCAGGATAAATATCCTTCCAAACATCACATATAACAAACATTTTGCCATAGAGATGAGCATGATCATATCTCCTCTAAGATATGTCTTTATAGTTGTGCTTAACAAGTCACACAGTACGGATTGTTCCTACCCATTGAACCTCCTTCATGGGATCTCCAATCACAGAGGTTGGGTTACTTCCTTAGGTGACTCCCTTTAGGCTAAAGCACATCCCCCTCGACAATTTAAATAATTAATTAGCGTGCTGAAAATTTTTATAATTGCATAATCTCTCATTGATTTTATCTTGCAGAACTTGTTCCCATTATTTTGATGATTGCTTCCACTAGCTCTCTTAAATAATATTAAATATTTCACAAAATAATGTTAGAGAGCATAAGAATATCAAATACACAATAAAGAAAATTGAAGAAGCACTTAATCACTTTAAAATAATAATATTTTCAAACTCATACACAAAATTAATAATCATTTAATAACTTATGATATCATTTTTTTTCTTCCAAATATCATAAAAACATTTAACAACCATCAAATAAAGAAAACCCCCACATTAAGTAACATTTTAAATACAGTAGCAATAACTCCATAAAATATTATTGCACTAATTTTGTTAAATTTTAAAACTCATCAAAATAATGACTACACTCAAATTATTGTCATCTTAATTGTACAAAATTAAGAACTAAAATATGAAATCGCTTAAAAACTAGAAACCCCCACATTAATAATATTTTTTCAATCCTCACATTAATAAGATATTTATTGCTAAAACCGTGTAAATAAAATATATAACTCATATATGTATTTAATAATAATAATTAGCATTTATGCTACAATTTCATTCAATACAACCACATAAATTATCATAATAATCTATTAGCCTTTTTAACATACTCTAGTAATCAATTATTTAGATGTTATCATCTAATATACATGATAGCCACAAGAAACATGAATTAATTGCACACCATCATGCATATGAGTTTCTAAATAAATATAAAACGCATGCTTTATTGTGTAATAAAAATTTGATGCATGCTAGTAACTCATAAATTGAATTCTTAATCAATAATAATATGCAATAAAGATCCAAGACGTTAGAAATATATATTAGTTTATGAATGCATTTAAAAATGCATGCTAGCTTCAAAGCAAACACATATTCAATTAATATATAAGTCATTCTTAGTTAATCTATAACTATAAACAATAATTATACTTAGTAATATATATATTTATTTGTAACTGAAGTATTTATTAGACCATAATAAAAACTCATAAAAAGTTTTGATAATAAAACCATGATGCGTTCGAAACTAGCAAGTAGACTAGTCGCACAAGTAATAAAGTAATGAGTAAGATATCGTTCCCACGAGGATTGATTCTAATTGAATTTTGATGCGTTCGAAACTAGCAAGTATACTAGTCGCACAAGTAATAAAGTGATAAGTAGATATCGTTCCCACGAGGATTGATTCTAATTGAATTTGTTATTTTTCAGCAACAATAAACTAAACAGGGGGGGTTTTGTTGAATGATTAACTAAATGAAATAAGAATGCAAATTAAGAATAACAAAACAGAAGTTAATTTGAATGAAAGATCAATGAGAGACACTTGGTTAAGGGTTCTTTCTCTGCCACAAGATATGAATTTGTGAATTAACATAGAATTGTAATCCAATTACAGCATTGAAGTTATCAACCGTAGATAACAACAAGCTCTGTTATCCCAATCTTTCCTACTTTGTTGTTAAATAAAACAAGCTCTTTATTTAATCTCTATCCATTAAACAACCTAGAACAAGCTCTCTAAAATTAATTCAATGGATGCATTACGATAAGAAAGATAGGTTGATCTAAGCAATAAACACACAAGCTCGGATTATTTAACTAAGATTGTATTCTCCAATTGCAATCTCTGATCACAATTTTGCTACTAAGGATTAGAAATTCAAGACAATTAAGGATCAAGATTTCTAGTCTAGCAATAGACAACAACCAGATTATATTCAGTTGGCCATTCGAAATACAATCCAGCAAGTAATCATAAGCATTATATATAGGAAAATACAAGCAAATTCAATTAGAGAATTGGATAACAACTTCTTGCACAATCAACTTACAAAAACCATATAAGGGGCTTTGAAATCACCCTCAACCAATTCAGATTCAGTTACACATGTTTAAGAACGTGGTAAATACAATACAACATGGAGACATTCCAGAAAATGAAAGGGAAGGAAAAAACTTAGCAAATTTGATGTAATTCTCTTTAGATTGTAGTTCTTCCTCTTTCCAAGCTTCCTTTCTCCTTCAAGAACTCCAAGAGATGAAAGAATTCCAGAGCTGCAGCCTCTTCCCACGTTTCTCCCTCTTCAAGTTATGAAAATAAAACCCTAAAATGTGTTTAAATACTCTGCTACAGTGACTTGCTACAGTGCCCCGTATTATACATGCTACAGTGATTGTGGAATTATATTTCTATACATCTCACACTGTTTTGATTACAACTTTTGGTACACTGAATGGATTATAAACCGTAAATTTCTCCAGAAAATAGACTTCGAGAGCTTTCCAACGGTATATAACATGTCATCGGGTTCATTGTATATCAATACAATTAAATCCGAGAAGATCACTGACTAGCAGAGGTGAAAATGAAGTGTTTTACTCCATTTTTGTGCAAGTTGCTCCAAAACTCCTACAAACATCAAAACAACACAAAAACATACAAATACCAAGGAATATAGCAAAGAAACATGGACGAATTGATATGAAAATGATATATAAATAGACACTTATCAAATTCCCACACACTTAGACTTTGCTAGTCCTCGAGCAACTACGACAATATGAAATAAAACTAAACCGAAACAGAATCAACAATAAAATTAAAACACACAAATGCTTCATCTTGCAAATAGGCCTCAAAGATTGTACTTAATTATAACCCAAGGAAAACTTCAAAATAATGCACTTGATCAAGAATTTATCTCAAAGATTAGTTTCGCTTCACTTCAATTCCTCAAGTGTGTGTGTGTAGAGCCATTCTCACCTAATCACTTGTAACCTGGATGAGTTTATGCATAAAAATAAATCGTATTTAATATTGAAGATGTGTGTATAAATGAACTCCATAGGCTTGCTTTTCAAGTCACTCTCCACTAATGTAGACATGCACAACACCAATGATCAAGTAGGACTTTATTAAGATTGTAACGTTTGGCTTGGGTGAAGGTATGATAAAGGATAATAATTTGGCTCAAATCACCCACAAACACATAAATCATTCAAGGCTATGTAGAGCTCAACCCTATAACATAACTTCATTTTAATTCACTAGGTTACTCCCCCAAACTTATTTAGAACACTCAATCTTTTTTTTTTTTTTTGTAGAAAACAAAAGAAAACTATACCCCCACACTTCGTTGTTTCATTCTTTTTAAGAACACTTAAGGGTATAGATCTCTTATTCTTCTTCTTTTGTTCTTTTTTTCTTCTTTTTTTCTTTTTTTTTTTTATTACACTTCCCCTCCCCCACACTAAAACAACACATTGTCCTCAATGTGTAAGTACGTGGACGATAGGTACAGATTGGCTTTTTTTTCTGTTTTTCTTTTTTTTTTCCAAACACAATGGAACTCACTTGTATTGCTCATGATACATCCCAACCTCCTCTAACTTCCAAAAACCAGAACATAGCTCAGAATTTAATTGTGAATGATCTACATGCTCATAGGTAAGGGATTAACTGTTTGGAACAAAATCATTTTAGGTTAGGAAATCTTTTAGTGAGTTTAACAAAGAAAAAGGATTACAGAGGCTCAA
The DNA here is from genome assembly GCA_013180625.2 of Boswellia sacra. Taxonomy (NCBI): domain Eukaryota; kingdom Viridiplantae; phylum Streptophyta; class Magnoliopsida; order Sapindales; family Burseraceae; genus Boswellia; species Boswellia sacra. The sequence continues at coordinate 36,301 of SNVD02009816.1, forward strand.
AGGGGTAACTAGGGATCAATTTCTGTCAAGGTTGGCTATTAAGGCTCAAACGGTCCAAAGATGGCCTAAATCATTTCCCAATGTTGCACAGCCTAGGATTTCGCCTTGAGTGACCATCAAACAAGTTCTAGAATTCATTGAAATCTGAAGAAACATTTAAATTACATAAACTTTCTCTAAGTGAACAAATAATTCAGTGATAATAGCTCAGTGCTCAATGTTGCGCAAGGAATCAAAAGCAAAGCGAAAACCAATAAACATTTCAAGAACACAGATCCATGCATAATTTATCATTTTCCAAGAGTTATTCTTAATTCAATCATTATCTTATCATTGACCTACAAAATGCAAGAAAAGTGGTACGTGGCGTTGTTACACCTGAGTCAAGATTGTATATTTCAACAATCCTTAGGACCAGTAGCCCGCAGACTTAAGGTTTCCAGTCTATATACCTTTATTATGAAGAACAAAATAAGAAACAAGACACTTCAAACAACATAAAATAAACCAACTACATATTTATTTAGAGAGAATGCGTTTCAAGAGTTAAGAAAACCCCATATTCTGCCATTTTCAGGTTTTTCCACAATGTTTTTTTTTTTCCGAATCGAAATTGATATAGACAAAAACACACAACAACTCTAAATTACACAAAACTAAACTTACTCATAAAATAACAAAGTCCAACAAGCCAACAAACAAAAACAAGTCAGTTAGAATGGGTCTAAAAAGTTAGAAGTTAGCCTCCTTATTCAGCCATTATGGATTGAAGAGATCCAGAATGCGTTTCAAGAGAACTTGAACTTTTTAAGCCACTACTCTAAAAGCCATGATTAGAAAACATTACCTGGGGCGAAAGAAATAACCTGAAAAACTCAAAAGAAATGACATCAAAAATCTCAAATAAACACACTAAAAAGAAAGTAAACAAAAACGAAACAAACCAATAGATAGAGATTACAGATGGAGCGATAAATCCAGTCTACGCCTTTTATTGGCTTCTCCAAACCAATCTATCCGAGCCGTTGTTGGATCAGGCGAATAGACGAATTCTTGTAGTTTATCAATTAACTCCCCTGCAGTTGAAGCTGTAACCAGGATTTGCCTCGCCGACTGGGAGATGAAGTTTTTTTCTCCTGCTTGATCAAGAAAAGACAACAAACCATCAAAAAAATTATTGACATTTAACAAACCAATGGGTTTCCGATGGATTTTTAGCTGTGCCCAAGAGGTGATTTGAAATATCTCCTCTAATGTACCATAACCACCGGGCAAAGCTATAAATGCATCAGATTTAAGGACCATATGTGCAATACGCTCATGCATGCTAGAGACCTGTAACTCTTCCCCGATTGTGTTGCCTACGATATCTCGTACAGATAATGGTTTAGGGATAATGCCGAGAACTTTGCTCCCTCCTAGGGATGCAGCTGTCAACACACACCCCATTAACCCAAGACTACCCCCTCCATAAATCAAATGAATACCCCTCGCAGCTAATGTCCTACCAAGATCAAGAGCTGCTGTTGTAAACTCTCCATCTTTACAAATTGCGATCCACAAAATACGCATATATTTTGGAATCGCCGAATTGGTGTTTTCTCCATTTCTAAAAGTGCTCTAAACTTGTGTAAGACAATGATGCACGTTAGGTATTATGCAATTCAAGTGCAAGATAGGTTATAAAATGACATTTCAAAATATGCAGCATGGATATATACACACGTAAAACTCTCAAATTTGACACATGGGGACATAATTTCGGTGGGAGTAGCTCGAAGCAGATTTATCGCCCCAAGATTTGAAAAAATGAGATATGCTTTCGGCGAGGTTTGACAAAACCTACACACCTGTCTCCCACGTGAAGCATGGAAAATGGAGATACACTTTCGGCGGGGGTTGACAAAACCCCCACACTTGTCTCCCACGTGAAGCATAAAAAATAGAGATACACTTTCGGTGGAGGTTGACAAAACCCTGTCTCTTATACACATCTAGATGTGTATAAGAGACAGGTCATATGGTTTGTCAAAAAGAAAACTTGAAATTAAAACAAGCAAAATCAACAAACAACAATAATACAAAAACAACATTGATAATCAGATCAAACGAAACAAGAAAAAAGAAATTTGACAACAACAACACAAATTCAAATATACAAGTAGTTGTGATTGTGGCTCACATCTTCCTCTGGTTTTAGTCCAGTAACGGCTGAAACGCCTTCTATGAGTCGGGGATTTGCTTCCCATCCAGTTTTCTTATAAACTGGCAAACAGGGTCGTTTTTAGTCAGATTCCCTAGACTCTAACACTGCAATTCATCACGAAATTGTGTCCATAGATTAAGCAATTCACGCTGTACATGTCCACAAGAATGTGACTCGAGAGTTAACAAAACATTATCCAGCGACTCATTACTCCAACCATTCTTCATAAATGAAAGTTTATCTTCTCTATTTCTGGACACAAGACCTAATGAACGACAAGTCTGGTTACAATTCCATCTAGCACATTTATAACATACTTGTAATCTTTTCGCTCTTCGCCTCTTGGCGTAGTAGCCTTTTCCTAGACCAGGCATGTATTTTGCGAGATTAATGTCCGGCTCACCGGACAATCTCACCTTGGCTTCGATAAGCCATCGGATATCAGCAGGCAAATTTAGGAGCATCAATGCCCAAAGTCTAGTCATCCGTACTTTATAAATTTTAAACACAGCATTTTGAGGAAGTGAAGGGAAATATTTCCGAAGGTTCGATAGAAAGATATCAGCATCCATTGAAGAGAAGAAAAGGAGAGATATTACCGATAATGCGATTGAGTTTGTTCTTCTCCCAGATATGCACGTTTCAAACCTTCAGGCAATGGCTTCAACTCCCGTTTGGATGTTTCCTCAAGCTGTTGCACAAATGAATTCGAAGCACGGAATAATCAAATTAAACAAAAGGAAGGAAAAGAAAAGAGTAGACACCAAACTAAAGACACATAAAAGAGATAACAATACAATAGCAAACAAAATTCAAAAGCAAGTAAAAAAATATAAAAACAAATAAGACAGATGGCAAAGAGAGATAAAACATGATCAATTTGATGGCCTATGAAAGGAATCTCCTCGAGACACAACAATCAATCATTATTACCTCATTTTATTTTTCTTTTCTTTTTTTGTAATTTATTTTTCAAAAACATTGGGTTGCCTCCCAATAAGCGCTTGGTTTAACGTCCTCAGCCCGACGTTGGTTCCATCATGGCAGGGTCCAATCTCCGCTGTGCTTCTCTAGTGGGCTTGGATCCTTTTTCCAACAAGAATTGGTGCATGCATATGGCTGGGCATTGGATGTTAGCAATCGTCCACCCAATAGCTGTTTTGTGGTCTGTAAGTATTCGGACGAGTTTCTCTTCTTGTATTCGTGCAAGGCCCATTTCTATTATAATTGGCAAAGGATCATTCTCACTCAAGAATCTATGCCTCAAATGATCTGGAAGTGACTTAAGCTCCAAGGTATTGGCTTTCGTCACAGAAGGAAGAAGTTTCTCATTAGATAAAGTAAATTGAATGTACGAAACATCATACCTATTTGTGGTTATTGCTATGGTCTCTTCTAAGCTTGCCACAGCTTCCTCAATTTCTTTGGACACTTGTATCAAAATTCCTGACTCATTGGAATTTTCCGTCCTTATATGCTCACTAATAGCTACATCCAATCCATTCTTGCGAGTAACTCAAAATATTGTTGTGGCAAAGAATCAATAACGTCAACTGCAAAAACAGAATGTAAGTCACTAGAGTACCTCATTGCCTCAAAAATATTGAAACATATCACCTTGCCATCAAACTCTATGATGAGAGTGCCATCATGAACATAAATCTTGGTTCTAACAGTTTTCGAGAATGGTCTCCCTAAAAGAATCGATGTTGGATTATGAGATGTCTCATCCTCTATTTCAAGAACATAAAAGTTTGCTGGAAAAACCAATTGATTCACCTGCACAAGCACATCTTCCACAACTCTTTTGGTATATGCATTAAAATGATCAGCAATTTGAATGGTAATACCAGTTTTCGCAAAAGGTCCAAGATTTAAAGAAGCATAAATAGAATGTGGCATGACATTAATAGATGCTTCTAAATCTAACATAGCTCTTTCAAACTTGGTTTTACCAATGGTGCATGGAATGGTGATCGTACCTGGATTATTGCATTTCGGAGGAATTTTTCTTTGTAGTGCAGCACTCAAACATGTCCCCCACACTATTTCTCATTCCCTTTTAACTTTCTCTTGCTGGTCATAACTCCTTGAGACATTTTGTATAACAAGGTCCTTGCTCGGTAGCATCCAGAAAGTGGTAATTTTATCTCATTTACTGAGAAGTTTCTAGGATTTTCTGTTCTTGTTCCTCCTTCTTCGATTTGCAAATCTACTAGGAAAAAGTGGAGGAGTAACATATGAAGGAATGGGAGTTATAGGATTTACCTGAGAAGTCAATGTTTTTGTTCATGGTGGATGTGGTGTCATCTCTTTCATCAGTTTGTGATTTTCTCGGCAAGACATCTAATTGCTCTTCACTTTGCAAAGTTATCGCACTAGCAGTCTCACTTGGATTGATCACCGTTTGAGAAGATAATTTTTTTGAGTCTTGGCCCTCGAATTTGCTCATGCTAGTAGCCAATTGTCACATTTGATTTGCCAGGTTTTGGATACTTGCCCCAGTTTCCTGCTGGAATTGCATTGTGTTAGTGGCAAGTGCATTAACAATATCTTCGAGAGACATACCTGAGTTTTGCGAAGCTGGTTGCGGTGCTGGATGTGGCATTGGTGGTGGTTGCATTTGAATGGTTGCTGCACTCTAGGTTGATTGAAACTTTGTGGCCGATTTGGTATCACATTTGGAGTGATTGGTTGATGATTCCAGTAACTGAAATTATGTTGATCTTCCCATCCAGCATTGTAAGTGCTAGAGAAAGGATCATACCATTGCCTCGTTTGTCCTGGAAATCCACCCATGGCATTGGCTTGTTCCATATATTCTTCTTGTAAAGTTGGATAGATGTCGATTGGATGCTCCATCGTAGAATATATCCCACATTCATAAGATTTTTGTATATCTCCTACAGCCATTTTTTCCACAAGAGAGGTTAGCTCAGAAAGTTGTTGTTCAATGTTCGGAGTGCTTACCTCATTTACTCTCCATGGTACTTGTGGCTCAAATCCGCTACCGAATTGATAGAAGTTTTCTGCCATGTTGTCTAAACACAAACAATCAGAAAAGAAAAACAAAGAAAATATGAATCAACAATGAAAAAAAAATAACAAATCGATTAGAAAATCAATCCCCGGCAACGGCGCCAAAAACTTGATGCGTTCGAAACTAGCAAGTATACTAGTCGCACAAGTAATAAAGTGATAAGTAAGATATCGGTCCCACGAGGATTGATTCTAATTGAATTTGTTATTTCCAGCAACAATAAACTAAACAAGGTGGATTTTTGTTGAATGATTTACTAAATGAAATAAGAATGCAAGTAAAGAATAACAAAACAGAAAGTAAATTTGAATGAAAATCAATGGGAGAAAGCTGGTTAAGGGATCCTTCTCTACCACAAGATATGGATTTGCGAATTAATTGTAGAATTGTCATCCTGTCTCTTATACACATCTAGATGTGTATAAGAGACAGACAACAAGCTCTGTTATCCCAATCTTTCCTTACTTTGTTGTTAAATAAAACAGGCTCTTTATTTAATCTCTATCCATTACACAACCTAGAACAAGCTCTCTAAATTT
>SNVD02009819.1:0-42636 GCA_013180625.2 Boswellia sacra
AAACAAAAGAAAAATACACCCCCACACTTTGTTGTTTCATTCTTTTTAAGAACACTTAAGGGTATAGATCTCTTATTCTTCTTCTTTTGTTCTTTTTTTTCTTTTGTTTATTACACTTCCCCTCCCCCACACTTAAACAACACATTGTCCTCAATGTGTAAGTACGTGGACGATAAGTACAGTTTGTCTTTTTTTTTTTTTACAAACATAATAGAACTCACTTGCATTGCTCATGACACATGCCAACCTCCTCTAACTTCCCAAAACCAGAACATAGCTTAGAATTTAATTGTGAATGATCTACATGCTCATAGGTAAGGGATAAACTGTTTGGAACAAATTCATTTTAGGTTAGGAAATCTTTTAGTGAGTTAACAAAGAACAAGGCTTACAAAGGCTCAAAGGGGTAACTAGGGATCAATTTCAGTCAAGGTTGGCTATTAAGGCTCAAACGGTCCAAAGATGGCCTAAATCATTTCCCTAATGTTGCAAAGCCTAGGATTTCGCCTCGAGTGACCACCAAATAAGTTCTAGAATTCACTGAAATCTGAAGAAACATTTAAATTAAATAAACTTTCTCTAAGTGAACAAATAACTCAGTGATAATAGCTCAGTGCTCAATGTTGCGCAAGGAATCAAAAGCAAAGCGAAAACCAATAAATATTTCAAGCACACAGAGCCATGCATCATTTATCATTTTCCAAGAGTTATTCTTAATTCAATCATTATCTTATCATCGACCCACAAAATGTAAGAAAAAAGGTACGTGGCGTTTTTACACCTGAGTCAAGATTGTATATTTCAACAATCCTTAGGACCAGTAGCCCGCAGACTTAAGGTTTCCAGCCTATATACCTTTATTATGAAAGAACAAAACAAGATACAAGACACTTCAAACAACATGAATAAATAAACTAAGATTTTCTTTAGAGAGAATGCGTTTTAAGGGTTAAAGGAAAACCCTATATTTCTGCCATTCCTCAGGTTTTTTCCACAATTGTTTTTTTTGAAATCGAAACTGATAAGTAACAAACACTAACCACTCTAAATTTAACGCAAAAACTAAACCACTCATAAAAACAAAGTTCAACAAGGTCAGCAAACAAAACAAGATAGTTTAGAATGGGTCTAAAAGTGTTAGAAGTTAGCCTCCTTATTCAGCCATTTATGGATTGAAGAGATCCAGAATGCGTTTCAGAGAACTTGAACTTTTTAAGCCACCACTCTAAAAGCAAAGATTAGAAAATATTACCTACGGTGAAAGAAACAACCTGAAAAAAAACTCAAAAGAAATGTCATAAAAAAAACTCAAATAAACACAATAAAGAGAAAGTAAATGAAAATGAAGAAAACCAGCAGATAGAGATTACAGATGGAGCGTTAAATCCATTTATGGCTTCTTATCGCCTTCTCCAAAACCAATCTATCCGAGATATTGTTGGATCATGGAATAGACAATGCTTGTAATTTGTCAATTAACTCCCCTGCAGTTGAAGCTGTAACCAAGAATTTGCCTCGCCGACTGTGAGATTGAAGTTTTTTTCTACTGCTTGATCAAGAAAAGACAACAAACCACTCAAAAAGAATTTATTGACATTTAACTAAACCATGGGTTTCCTCCGATGGATGTTAGCTGTCCCAAGAGGTGATTTGAAATATCTCCTCAATGTACCAGACCACCAGGCAAAGCTATAAATGCTCGGACTTAACAACCCTGTGTGCAATACGCTCATGCATACTAGAGACCTGTAACTCTTCCCGATTGTGTTGCCTACGATATCTCGTACAGCTAATGGTTTAGGGATAATGCCGAGAACTTTGCTCCCCCCTAGGGATGCAGCTGTTGAAACACACCCCATTAACCCAAGACTACCCCCTCCATAAATCAAATGAATACCCCTCGCAGCTAATGTCCTACCAATATCAAGAGCTGCCGTTGTAAACTCTCCATCTTTACCAAATTGCGATCCACAAAATACACATATATTTTGGAATCACCGAATTGGTGTTTTCTCCATTTCTAAAAATGCTCTAAAATTGTGCAAGACAATGATGTACGTTAGGTATTATGCGATTCAAGTGCAATAACCGTTTATAAAATGACATTTAGCATATTGCAAAATGGATATATGACCACGTAAAACTCTTAAATTTGACACATTGGGACATAATTTCGGTGGGGGTTGCTCGATGCAGATTTATCGCCCCAAAATTTGAAAAAATGAGATATGCTTTCGGTGAGGTTTGACAAAACCTACATACTTATCTCCCACGTGAAGCATGAAAAATGGAGATACACTTTCGGCGGGGGTTGACAACAACGCCCCACACTTGTCTCCCACGTGTGCTTATGTCATGGGTTAAGTCATATGGTTTGTCAAAAAGAAAACTTGAAATTAAAACAAACAAAATCAACAAACAACAACACACAAAAACAACATTGATAATCAGATCAAACGAAACAAGAAAAAAAATTCTACAACAACAACACACATTCAAATATATAAGTAGTTGTGATTGTGGCTCACATCTTCCTCTGGTTTTACGTCCAGTAACGGCTGAAACGCCTTCTATGAGTCGGGGAGTTACTTCCCATCCAGTTTTCTTATAAACTGGCAAACAGGGTCGTTTTTAGTCAGATTCACTAGACTATAATACTGCAATTCATCACGAAATTGTGTCCAAAGATTAAGCAATTCACGCTGAACAAGTTCCCAATAGTGACTCGAGAGTTAACAAAACATTATCCAGCGACTCTTTACTCAAACCATTCTTAATAAATGAAAGTTTATCTTCTCTATTCCTGGACACAAAACCTAATGAACGACAAGTCTGGTTACAATTCCATCTAGCACATTTATACATACTTGTAACCCTGTCTCTTCGCCTCCTTGGCGTAGTAGCTTTTTCCTAACCAGGCATGTATTTTGGCGAGATTTAATGTCCAGGCTCACCTGACAATCTCACCTTGCTTTCGATAGCCAGCGATATCAAGAGGGCACATTTAAGAGCATCAATCCAAAGTCTGGCTGTATCATCGCTACTTTATAAATTTTTGAACAACCAGCATTTTGAGGAAGTGAAGGAAAATATTTTACGAAGGTTCGATAGAAAGATATCAGCATCCATTGAAGATGAGAAAAGAAGAGATATTACCGATAATGCGATCGAGTTTGTTTTTCTCCAAGATATGCACGTTTCAAACCTTTGGCGAATGACTTCAACATCCGTTTGGATGTTTCCACAAGCTGCTGCACAAATGAGCTCAAAGCACAGAGTAATCAATTTAAACAAAACAAAGGAAAAGAAAAGAGCAGAAACGAAACTAAAGACACATAAAAGAGATAACAACACGATAGCAAACAAAAGTCAAAAACAAGTAAAAAAATATAACAACAAATGAGACAGATGGCAAAGAGAGATAAAACCTGATCAATTTGATGGCCTATGAAAGGAATCTCCTCGAGACACAAAAATCGATCATTATTACCTCATTTTATTTTTCTTTTCTTCTTTTTTTTTATTTTTCAAAAACATTGGGTTGCCTCCCAATAAGCGCTTGGTTTAACGTCCTCAGCCCGACGTTGGTTCCATCATGGGAGGATCCAATTTCCGTGTGCTTCTCTAATGGGCTTGGATCCCTCTTCTAACAAGATATGGTCCATGCATATGGATGGGCCTTGGATGTTCAACAATTGTCCACTCAATAGCTATTTTGTGATCTGTAAGTATTCGGACGAGTTTCTCTTCTTGTATTCGTGCAAGGCCCATTTCTATTGTAACAAAGGATCATTCTCACTCAAGAATCCATGCCTCAAATGATCTGGAAGAAGCTTAAGCTCCAAGGCAGGGGCTGTCATCACAGAAGGAAGAATTTTCTCATTAGATAAAGGAAATTGAATGTACGAAACAGCATACCTATTTGTGGTTATTGCTATGGTCTCATCTAAGCTTGCCACAGCTTCCTCTATTTCTTTGGACACTTGTATCAAAATTCCTGACTCATTGGAATTTTCTGTCCCTATATGCTCACTAATAGCTACATCCAATCCATTCTTGCGAGTTAACTCAAAATATTGTTGTGGCAAAGAATCAACAACGTCAACTGCAAAAACAGAATGTAAGTCAGTAAAGTACCTCATTGCCTCAAAAATATTGAAACATATCACCTTGCTATCAAACTCTATGATGAGAGTGCCATCATGAACATCAATCTTGGTTCTAACAGTTTTCGAGAATGGTCTCCCTATAAGAATCGGTGTTGGATTAGGAGATGTCTCATCCTCTATTTCAAGAACATAAAAGTCTGCTAGGAAAACCAATTGATTCACCTGCACAAGCACATCTTCCACAACTCCCTTGGGATATGCATTAGAACGATCAGCAAGTTGAATGGTAATACCAGTTTCCACAAAAGGTCCAAGATTTAAAGAAGCATAAATAGAATATGGCATGATGTTAATAAAAGCTTCTAAATCGAACGTAGCTCTTTCAAACTTAGTTTTACCAATGGTGCATGTAATGGTGAACGTACCTGAATCTTTGTATTTCGGAGGAATTTTTCCTTGTAAAACAGCTAAAACATTTTCCCCCACACTTACTTTCTCATTTCCTTTTAACTTCCTCTTGCTGGTGCATAACTCCTTGAGACATTTTGTATAACAAGGTACTTGCTCGATAGCATCCAGAAGTGGTATATTTACCTCAATTTTGTGAGACGTTTCCAGGATTTCTTGTTCTTGTTCCTCCTTCGTTTTTGCAAATCTACTAGAAAAAAGTGGAGGAGAAACATATGAAGGAATGGGAGTTATAGGATTTACCTGAGAAGTCAGTGTTTTGTTCATGATGGAAGTGGTGTCATCTCCTTCATCAGTTTGTGATTTCCTTGGCAAGACATCTAATTGCTCTCCATTTCGTGAAGTTATTGCACTAACAGTCTCTCCTGGATTGATCACCGCTTGAGAAGATAATTTTTCTGAGTCTTGGCCCTCGAATTTGCTCATGCTAGTATCCAATTGTCCAATTTGATTTGCCAGGTTTTGGATACTTGCCCCAGTTTCCTGCTGGAATTGCATTTTGTTAGTGGCAAGTTCATTAACAATATCCTGAAGTGACATACCTGAGTTTTCTGGAGCTGGTTGTGGTGCTGGTTGTGGCATTGGTGGTGGTTGCATTTGAAATGGTTGCTGCACTCTAGGTTGATTGAAACCTTGTGGTCGATTTGGTATCACATTTGGAGTGATTGGTTGATGATTCCAGTAACTGAAATTATGGTGATCTTCCCATCCAGCATTGTAAGTGTTAGAGAAAGGATCATACCATTGCCTTGTTTGTCCTGGAAATCCACCCATGGCATTGGCTTCTTCCATATATTCTTCTTGTAAAGTTGGATACATGTCGATTGGATGCTCCATCGTAGAATATACCCCACATTCATAAGATTTTTGAATATCTCCTACAGCCATGTTTTCCACAAGAGAGGTTAGCTCATAAAGTTGTTGTTCAATGTTCGGAGTGCTTACCTCATTTACTCTCCATGGTACTTGTTGCTCAAATCCGCTACTGAATTGATAGAAGTTTACTGCCATGTTATCTAAACACAAACAATCAGAAAAGAAAAACAAAGAAAATATGAGTCAACAATGAAAACAAAATAACAAATTGATTAGAAAATCAATCCCCGACAACGGCTCCAAAAACTTGATGCGTTCGAAACTAGCAAGTACACTAGTCGCACAAGTAATAAAGTGATAAGTAAGATATCGTTCCCACGAGGATTGATTCTAATTGAATTTGTTATTTCCAGCAACAATAAACTAAACAGTGGGGATTTTTGTTGAATGATTTACTAAATGAAATAAGAATGCAAGTAAATAATAACAAAACAGAAAGTAAATTTGAATGAAAAATCAATGGGAGACACTTGGTTAAGAGTTCATTCTCTGCCACAAGATATGAATTTGTGAATTACATAGAATTGTAATCCAATTACAGCATTGAAGTTATCAACCGTAGATAACAACAAGCTCTGTTATCCCAATCTTTCCTTACTTTGTTGTTAAATAAAACAAGCTCTTTATTTAATCTCTAGCCATTAAACAACCTAGAACAAGCTCTCTAAGTTTAATTCAATAGAAGCATTACGATGAGAAAGATAGGTTGATCTAAGCAATAATCACACAAGTTCGGATTATTTAACCTAGGTTGTATTTTCCAATTGCAATCTCTGATCACAATTTTTGCTACTAATGATTAGAAATTCAAGACAATTACGGATCAAGATTTCTAGTCTAGCAATAGATAACAACCAGATTATATTCAGTTGGCCAGCCCAAATACAATTAGCAAGCAATCATAAGCATTAGATATGGGAAAATGCAAGCAACTTCAATTAGAGAATTGGATAACAATTTCTTACACAATCAACTAACAAAATCCATATCAATGGCTTTGAAATCACCCTCAACCAATTCAGATTTAGTTACACATATTCAATCAGAATAACAAATACAATACGGAGAACTTCCAGAATTGAAAAGGAAAGAAAGAACTTAGCAAATTCTTTGAAAATCTTCTTTGTAGATGAATCTTCTTGGAATTGTAGTTCCTCCTCTTTCAAAATCGTCTTTCTCCTTCAAGAACTCCAAGGGATGAGAGAAATCCAGAAATGCAGCCTCCTCCCACGTTTTTCCCCCTTCAAGTTATGAAAATAAAACCCTAAAATGTGTTTAAATACTCTGCTACAGTAACATGCTACAGTGTCCCGTATTATACATGCTAGAGTGATGTGTGGAATTACATTTCTACACTTCTCACACTGTTTTGATTACAACTTTCGGTACACTGAATGGATTCATAAACCGTAAATTTCTCCATAAAATAGACTTCGAGAGCTTTCCAACGGTATATAATATGTCCTCGGGTTCATTGTATATCAATACAATTAAATCCAAGAAGATGGTTGACTAGCAGAGGTGAAAATGAAGGGTTTTACTCCATTTTTGTGCAAGTTGCTCCAAAACTCCTACAAACATCAAAACCACACAAAAACATAAAAATACCAAGGAATATAGCAAAGAAACATGGATGAATTGATATGAAAATGATATATAAATAGACACTTATCAAATACTGGAGATAATCGTAAAAGAAATGGGCTCGACACCTCTAAGAGATGTAGCAGTAGCAGCTCAATGTACAAGCCAATCTCAATGAGACCTAATGAGAGCAATATGATGTGCAAGTCAATCTTGAAGAGATACACTAGAAGTGGCACGATGTGAAACTTAGTCTTGCTAAGACCCAATAGAAGCAGCACGATGTGCAACTCAGTCACATTAAGACCCAGCAAAATTAGCACGATAGGCAATTCAATCTTGATGAGAACAAGAGGAAGTAGCATGATGTGCAAGTCATCTGTATAAGACAATTAAGTCTTGATGAGGGCCAATGGAAGTAGCATGATATGCAAGTCATCCAGATAAGGCAATTCAATCTCGATGAGAACCAATGGAAGTAGCATGATCTACATGTCACCTGAGTTAGGCTTCTTAATTTAGCATGATGTGCAAGCCATATGAGTCAGGTAGCTTAGCCTCGGTGGGACTCCTATCAAGCAACACGATGTGCAAAGGTAGTTTCATCTCGATGAGATTCCTCTTAAATAGCATGATCTACAAAAACAATTACCATAAAGAGGGCATCTCATTTGAAGAAGGATGTTCACCTTGAAGAAAGAATCTACCTCGAAAAAAGCATCCACATTGAAGAAGGAATCCACCTCGAAGAAGGCATCTTTCTTTATTCTAATAATTAATCACCCTTCTCTTCCTAACTCTCAAGGGCATTTTGGTCATTTTTTGCTCAACATTAATCTTTATGTCATCATTGAGCTTCAAAAATTTAGTGTCTACAGCTTAACCCCTAGTTTGGAGAGGTTTGTGGACACAAAAGTCAACAAAGTATTCTTACTTCGTCTTTCTTTCTTCCTCTTCGACATATTTGCCTTTGTCCTCCTTCTATTAGACTTTCTCATCATCTTCTTTTTCCTCTCCTTCTGCTCTTGCAAAAGGTATGTCCATTCAAGGACTAATGTGCCTATCTAAGGGCTGGGGTGCTCATCTAAGGGTGAATGTACCCATCTAAGGGTAGATGTGCCCACTCAAGGGCAAATGTGCCCATCTAAGGGCAGATGTGCCTGTTCAAGGGCCAGAAAGCATCCTTGTGATGCTATGATAAAACAATCTTCAGTGTACCTACTTTATAGGGTTTAAAACACTCTTAAGTACACCTATTTTTCAGGGTCTGATAACACTCTTCAGTATGCCTCTTCTAAGGGCTTAAAATACTCTTAAGTGCTCCTACTCCTTAGGGTTTTCAACACTCTTTAGTGTACCTCTTCTTAGGGCTTGTGTCTATTCTAAGGGCTTAAAACACTCTTAAGTGCACCTACTTCTTAGGATTTTTGACACTCTTCAATGCGCCTCTTCTTAAGGCTTATGCCTACTCCAAGGGCCTTAAAACTCTCTAATGTTCACCTACTTCTTAGTTTTTCTTTCTAGTGCATGCCCACTTGGAAAACTTCTAACATGCATTGTTTTGCAGTCTCTAGACCTTCTTATCCTTCATGCCTTCAATTAATTGCTCTTTATTCTTTCTTTAATCTCTTTAGACTTTACATTCGTTGGGTTTCATGCCCTTTTTCTAGGTATTATTCATGCTTCTTTGATCTTCTTAAGTCTTAGCATTCAATCGGTTTCATGCCCCTTTTCTAAGTATTCTTCAAGCTTCTATTTTTGAATCCTTCTGGTACATTGGGGAAATTCATCATGTTCTAGCTTTTTTCATTCTCAACTTCTTTTACATTCAACATGCTTTTCACTGGGGATTTCTGGTGATGTTGTTGACTCTCTAACTCACCGGGGATTATTTTAATGTTCTTGCAAGTCCCTGCAAATTATCAAACATCTCTTGGTAATTTCAAAATTAATTAAAAGTTACCTTTTACAGTACTATAAGCATTGGATTTTTGCAGCTTGAGAATCAAGTGAAGATGAATGTTGAGTAGAGAAAATGACCAAAATGCCCTTGAGGGTCAAGAAGAGAAGGGTGACAAGAAGTTGGTGAAGAGTTTGGAAAACTGACATATGAATTTGAAAAATCATAGAAATTAATCTGGAAAGAATATGGAGATGAGCCATATACTGTTGTGAAGTTATAGATGTCTACTTTTCATAGAAATTTTTTAGATCACAAATCGGAGTTGAATTCCAAAAGTTATATGCGATCGAAGGAGCAAAGGTTCAAAGGGACTACAACAAATGATGATAAAAAAGAAAGAGCCGAAAGGAAATTAGATGGCTGGCCATTAGACAGCCAGTCGTCTGTCTAAGACAGTTGCCTAACTGTTGGCCTATGGTCGGCCGGCCCTCAGATGGTCGCCCGACCCTCATTGGTTTATTTCCAGAAGTTAGCTTGAAAAACTTACTTTTTCATCTTCACCTCTCTTCAATATAATCCCTCCCCCTCTCAATTTGTAAGGCGCAGTGATTGTCGGATACAATCATATCTTTCTCCCTTTTGAAGACATGCTAAAGAATTTGAAAAGACTTTTCCAGCACAATTTTTTTAGGTGTTTTATTGCTCTAAACCCATAAAGGGTACATCTTGAGAGCAGTTTTCTCTGCTCCCTCATATTTTCTTCTTTATTTTTCTTACTTAGAATAAGCGTATTTAGGATTCATTTTGATGCTTAGAAGCATGTTTACGGTTTTATAAATTGTCTAACCCTTATTTGTTTTGCAAGATGGATAAGCGTGTCAAGGTAAGTTTACTATCTTTCATTTTTTAGAATCATGCTTAGGAATTTAATTTCTTTGCGAATGCTTAAAAACATGTTTAGGAGAACATGTCTAGAATCATGCTTAAGAGCACATGATTCGAATCATGCTAGGAAAACTTATTTGCTTTGATGAATGCTAGGAAATAGCATAGAATAGGTAGAATTATCAATTTGCCCTTGAGTGCTATGATTGATGTTGATTGCTTGAATTAGGCTAGAATATGCCATGATAACCATGATCAGGCTAGAAATACCGTGTTCATGCTAAAAATGACATGATGATATATGAATTGATATGAATAATTCTAGAATGCAATAGGTAGAATACCATGATGGAATTTATCGAATCTTGGCTAGAATGCCATGATATTAGATTATGGCTTTGTATGATTTATGTATGTATGAATGTTCATATATTAAGAAGTGTAATTGTATGATGTCATAAAGTGATGGTGGACTCATATTGATGGCAAGGGACCATGACTTAGAATGAATGTACGGAATATTTTACTGTTTTGTCACAAATGATGTAATCCTCTTCCCTTTTCCCCATGTTTGAAAGGAAATGTAATCCATTCTCCTCCTTCCTTCTTTGTATGAATATACAACTGCCATTGATTGAATAATCACCTCACATGCCTAAAGAAGATAAAATGAATAATATGTGTATAAAACGAACAATGCTAAACGGAGTAAGTAACAACACGAGATATTCTTATTTGGCATATCCCAAGCAGAGGTTGGATTTACATCCAGGTGGGTCCAAAGACTCATACCTAACTTCTTGAACTCATCTCTGAAGGGATGAGGGTAGTTTAGGTCTCAAAGCGAGGGATCAGATTACCCCCATTCATTCCCAATTGAATAATTGGGTGGTGACTCCTTTCTTCAGATGTGCCCATAACTCATTTGTGTTTTCTAAAGTCTCAAAAGAGGCTTTGACACAGTGTCGTGGTCACAAACGCTCTGGTAGGATGAGTGCCCCATTCATAGTGGCTACTCCACTGGGGATAAGAGAAGTTGATTCCAATGGGAATACCAAACTCAACCCATAGGGATGACTTTAGAAATTTCCAATAGGATGAATATCCAAAACTCATGTTGAAATGAATGTCTATGGATGTAAATTCCCAATGATTAGAATAACTTCAATTCGAACCTCAGGAAACCATGAACAAATGTCACATGTCAAGTCACCCATAAGAACAAAAATGGGAACATGTGCCATGAGTTTGGGTTATCATGATGTTTTGAAAACCATGTTATGATAATCATGAAGAATCCAACATCACCATGAAAGTTAGAATTAGAAAAGAGAATCTCTCATTCCCATATCCCATGATGATGTCTTGGGAATGAAGCCTAAAATCCTAGGAAAAAAGACTCAACCTCTTGTGTGTGGAAGGAATAAGGTTGGAAGGCTGAAAGCATGTTTTTGCCCTTGCATGAGCATGCATGATATCATGCATGCATGAATGGCATTAATGCCTTTGTTTTGCAACCATAATAGTTTAAGTTAGGCGAGGTGGTCGTTTGACAAGACAAGAAGAATAAATTGACGAGATGGCTACACCAAACACCAACAATGCTGAAATAGCTCAAGTGACTCCTTTGACAAAGGAGCATATAATAAAATACTTCATGCTATCCTTAGAAGATGATATGGTAGCATGGTACCATGACCTCCCAAAAAGAGTTCGAGAAGATTGGGAGGAACTTTCTAAACAATTCGTGGAACAATACTACCACAATACCCAACTGGGGTTAACGTTGAGGGATTTGGAGATAACAAGACAAAAGTCGAACGAGACTTTTTTAGAATACCTACTTTGTTGGAGAGCTAAGGCAGCCAAAATGACCACCAGGCCTACGGAGAAGGACCAGGTTCAGATGGTGATCAACGGAGTCCATGCTTTCATCAGTGATGGACTGGCAGGTTTTCCTATCAAAACATATGAAGATTTGTATAATTCAGGCATCCAAATAGAAGAATTGGAGTCTAGATAGAAGAGAAGCATTCATGGCTATCCTCGAAGAAATCAAGGGTAGTACCAGCAATCTAGTGGGCCTAGCACGAAGCACTTAGAGGTGAAAGCAGTTGCTCCACAAAGAAGATTCAATTGTTTTGGAAGGCCACTTTCTAAAGTCTTTGTAAGATTGAGGGCTGAAGGGATCTTGCGACCATTGCCACCAAGAAATCTTCCAAACCCACTTCCAAGCAATTGGACGCACCATAAGAAATGCAAATTTCACCAAGTGACCGGCCACAAGATTGATGTTTGCACTCACCTCTGCTATAAGATCCAAGATTTGATTGATAAGGGCTAGATTGTCGACCCAGAGACATATGAGCCCAACACAAAGAGCAACCCATTATCTAATTATAATAGGGTGCCTCCTCCATCAACCAACATCATTGGATTAGGCTTGACTGAGGAGCAAGTCATGAATTCCTTCGATGAGTGTAAATCAAGCAAGGTCGAGAGAGCTAAGCGAAGGGAGAAGTCCAAGCTAGACCAAACTGCAAGAAAGGCAACCTCAACAAAAAAGACCAAGGTTGGAAAGCCCAAAGAAGAAGAGCCTAAGGAGATCATTGAGAGGGTAGAAGATGAGCCCATTCCTTTGGCAGCCAAAATTCACACCAAAAAAGGTGGATGGGCCAACATTGTAGTCAAAGAGGTCAAGCGAAGCTTAGAACCCGAACTTGTGAATCTTAGTGACCAAGAAGAGGAAGAGCCCCAAGAAGCTAAAGTGGCACCCATCAAGGAGAAGCCTACGCCATCAAACTCGTTTGCCAAGAAATGGATGGCTAGAAAAGGCCCATCACCAAGAAGACTTAAGGTGAATAAGGGTAGTGATGTAAGGAAAGGGAAGCGAGTTGAGTGCCTCGTGAGGAGAGAGAGCTATCCTAGAAGGTGTAAAGAAGTGAGAGTCATGGAATCTGGGACGACAACCCTCAAGTCAAGGCCCTTCCAAATTTTTGGGCTAACTTTAGTAGTGACGACAAAAAGGAAGAGATAATTGAGGGAGAAACACATGAGGGAGAAACACTTAAGGGTGAAAAAGATCAAGTGTAACTAGTGAATTACAACTCTATTGTACAGCAATCGGCGTATTGATCTTTACTGCCTTAATGCTTTTTGCTGGTTGGTTCCATTATCACAAAATCAAATAATTAAATAAGACTCAAGTAAATGCTAGCATTTGGGATTTACTTCTATCGTCCCAAAATCATAGACAAGCCATGATGAAGGCTTTGGCAGAGGTAAAGATATCGATGATTGCCACTATTAATGAAATGTTGACCGCTTAATTGGAGGAACACCCAATAGGGTAAGAGAAAAGAGGGAAATCATCTTTATGGATTAAGATCTAACATTTGAAGGGAGAAACCATAATAAGCCATTATTCATCACCGCAGAGATTGGAGGAAGACATCTCCTTGCATTATGGTGGATAATAAGTAGTTCGTCATAAATATTATGCCTATGAAGATATTGCATAAATACGGAGTCGGTGAAGATAAGCTTGAGCCTTGTAAGATGGTGATCAAGGCTTATGATGACTCAAAGAGGAGTGTTATTAGGATCTTCAAAGCTTTAATGAAGACTGGTGATGAACACTTAAATATGTATGCTTAATAAGAGTTTAGTTTATCATATTGCATTAACAGTGTCATTAAATTCCTCAACTTAAGCATGTTTGTAGTCTTTGCATCTTTAGAATTAACTTTCTCTTAATTTTGGTTTTGTTACAGGTTTGGTAAAATGGGCATCACTTTCTATTTATAGATCAGAATGATGTAAATCTTAATGTTTTGGAAATCTGATTAAATTATCTACAAGATTGTATTTCACAAGCATCATCAAATTCAGGCTCTTAGTGGCTTGAAGTGAACCCATCAGCAGTTTTGGCCTAGCCTGATCATGCCTCATTATTTTGACCATATCTCTCAAGATATGTATCCAAATCGTATAAATCAAGATGTTTTAGAAATCTGAGAGAAATATCTACGACTTTCATGAAGACATGTGATTAAAATTCTCAATACTTCAATGTCAAAATTGGTGGTCAAAGTCGGTTCACCTAATTACCCTAATTGTCAAAGTTGGTGCATCTAATATTTGACAATTATTCCTTTGTAAATTGACAAGTTTACCCCTAAATGTATCTATAAATAGAGGTGCCTTGTGACCTATTAGGGCATCTTAGCCTTTGTTGGGATCCCTTGTTATTGTGTTTTTCTCTCTTGTATTTTTATGTTATTAATGAATTTCCTTTTTCTTATAATTTGTTTTCTTTCTCTTATAATGTCTTTCTAATTTCTCTCTTACTAAGGTGAAAGGTTGAAACCCTTGATATAAGAGTAAGGATTCTCTAACCCTTAATATGTGCTTAATAAACATAATCTTATGTTGTTTATATGATTTTTATTTATTTTCTTAATCAATCTTGACACCACTCGTAAAGTGAAGGTCTTGATCCATTGTAGACAATCCTTGGCACATCAAATGCTTGGATCCTTTCTAGATGTCGTATGATTCTTTCTTACCGACACGAATCTAGTTAGGAACCTTGATTTGTTGTCGACATATGGAGATTGGCACATTGGATGCTTGAACCCATTTACAAGAAGTGGTATAAATATTGGTAACGAAACAAATATAATTTATATAACTAAAATGGGTTGTTTATCCTTATTTGAAATATCAAGGGCGGATCCCCTAACCTTAGCTTTCATTATTATTGTGTTGATTTCTCTTGTGTGATTCTCATTTATTGTTTACGAACTTGTTCTTACTTATATTTGTTGATATTATCTTGTCATCTCTTTGAATCATCCATATCATATTTGCTTACTTTATAGTTTGTAGCGCTAAAATTCCCTTCCTCGTGGATCGACCCCAGTCTCATCGAGTTTATTACTTCGACACTCCTATACTTGGGAGACAATCCTATTTTTGGATGTGTCAACTAGGCATATTAAAGTGACGACAGAATTCACAATCCTTGACATTCCAGTCACGTTCACTACTCTGTTGGGACGAGTATGGTTCAATCCGCTAGGTGGAGCTCCTTCCACCTTGCATCAGAAAATTTGATTCAACATGGATGGAGAGATCTAACCATTCATACAGCCTCAACAATTGCACCAACTACTTTGAGTGCGAAAATTAGAGAAATACCTTACATGGATGGCTTTCAAATAGCAATGATTGATGAAGTCAACCCAATCATTGAAGTCAACCCAATCATTGCTGGAATAATGAAAAAATAAGGGTACATGGAGGAACTGGACTTGGGAGAGATGGACACGGCCTACTATCTTTTCTAGACTTCAAAGGTTAGACCTCTAGAAGAGGGTTAGGTTATGAATCTGATTGGGAAGAAGAGGATGATAAGCAAATAGTTCAAAAGGCTCCCTTTTAATAAAGATATCTTTATAACTTTTGAAAATGTGAAGGAATTTAATGATTTTTTAAAACTTGTGGTTTGATATTTAAAATTGAAAAGAAGAATATTTAGTGCTATAAAATGAATTAATTTTAAAATTATTGACGTACAGGGAATCTAAATTTATGTCCTCATCAACATCTTTTTTTTAATATAAAATACAACATAAGTTTCATCGCGAGTCTTGTGATGTTTATTTGTCAAGAGGGTGCACTCAAGTTGCTGGAGCCGATAGGAGCCAATGCTCTAAAATTTAAGGCCGGCAACGTATGGGATAATGACATTTCCTTCCTGAGGTTTAACAAAAACAAAGATCATCCTTGAGATTTCCAAAATTGTTCTTGCCCTTCAATCCGATCAGAAAGCTGTCCTGGCAATATAATATCATAATGAGAAAATCTCATTAATACCTCTAATAAATATTATTTAAATTAAATAATAAAAATATATGATAAAATAATTATTTAATTGCAAACAAAATAATAAAATAACTTTAATGGTTCATCATCTTCTTCGACAATGTTGCAACCATGAAAATTGATTCCATCGATGAAATGGTACTAATGGAAATCCTTGGACAATCTGGACTCTGAAACGGATCTTTCTTCGCTGGCTTAGGATCTAAATTCAGCAATGGTTCCAGTCCCATCACCTTCGTGGTTAAACTACTTGACCATTGCTGTTTCTCGATATTATCTACCCCTGATTCTTTGGTTCTCTCGCAAACCAATGACAGAGTTAATTGTCACCCCTTATTTTTGACAAAGTTCCAACCGCCCCTTTTGGGTTTTTGAAAAAATTTGATAAGATGTCAAAAAGATCTCATATGTTTAATACTTTTCAAAAAACCCTATATGTGTTAATTCACACATCCCTATAAGTTTGAGATTTTTGACAATCACCCCTACATATTTAATTACCTATTGTTTGTGATTGTCAATTCGCGTTACCCAAAATCCTTAAATCCCTCACATCCCTAAATCCCCAAAATCCTCAATCCACCTCCTCTTTATTTCTAACATCTGTGAAGACATCAATGTGAGTACTTTTTTTTCATCATTTCTTTCTTTTAGTAAATATTTTGTTTGTATTCATACCCATTTAATTGTTTTGCGTTAATCTTTTACAAGTTATGTGAAGTTAGTTGTTTTATACGAGATCTGTAAATTTATATTGAAATGGAATGTTTTAGGAGATGGGTTTTTGAGAAAATGACATTGGACAAGTGTGTTTTGTTTAAAATCAAAGAAAACACTTTTACAAAACAAAAAGACTCTGTTTCAAGAACATGGGTTATAGCATCTTTGAGAACTTATATAGTCAATGCGATGTACCAAAACGCACCCTATGGCCTATATGTATATAGAAATGGGACTTTTTAGATCTACCGTATGGGGAAATAATAAATTTCTTTGATGCATGTATCCTTGCTTACTTGCAGTCTTAGCCAACCCTTGGTAGATGGGAAGTAAATAAAATAAATGATGATACTATTCCCAAATCTTATCCCAAATGATGTGACAATGTGGCATTATCATATTACTTATCACATCATTATATGATTCATACAATAAATGATACTTTATTTATCACATTATTTGAGATAAGATTCGAAATAAAAGTTTAGAAAAAATATCATTACTCAGATAAAATAAGGGTAACATTAACGTTTTAAGACCTCAAAAACTATATACTTTGTGAGATATATAAGTACGGTTAATTATACGTAATATACCAACAAGTTGTAATATAAAATGGCACAGGAGAATTTACGTGATTTGGTTATAAAAACCTACATCCACGGACAACTTAGAGTTGCAATTCACTATGTTCTTTTTTGTACATTCTTTAGATGTATTTATAGTGCTGACTACTCTCACACATTGACCTAATCTTTGTAAAACAAAATCCCATCAAGACCTTAACCTCTAGTGACACTGCTCACTCTCTGTTGCCATCAATTTAATATAACACTATTAAATAACAGATAACAACGATGTCTGACAATGAATTACATAAACACTTGACTCACAACTTCTCTCGAGTGGATACTAACACAAACAGACATAAACAAAAATTTATGCACGATCATAACCTCTCATACATGAATAAAACTCTCACAAAACATAATTAAGGAAGCATTCCAATTTTACGTTGAAGCTTTCCTTCCTATATTGAAATATAGTAACACACACATATATATAAGTTATATGAAATAATGTTATATATATAGTGTGAAAATCAATTGCTGTTCTCATCAATATCCTATAAAATCTCGATCAAACTCAATTGGTAAGAATATGATAACGATCAATAATATAGGAAGTGATATAAATAGACTCCTCGGTAAATTAGGATTCTAAAATATTCTCCTAAGTAAACTAGGATACTAGAATATAATATTTTAATCGAATAAAAGATGTTCAATATGAATCTAATACTTCCTAATAAAGACTTCTAGAAATAATAAAATAAGAAACAATATAAACCAATGTTATAATTACAAGTTTGTCCAAAATAATCATGTGCATAACACATGCTAATATGTCATGTTTGACACTAACAATCTCCCTTTTTTTAGCAACTTGTGATAAGAACATCAATTTGTTTCTGAAGTAATGTTTAGCATAAAAACATATGTCGAATGCAACTGAAAACAAACATATCAAACATAATTGAAAGCACCATACCCATAGGAATAACAACTTGTGATGCGTTCGAAACTAGCAAGTATACTAGTCGCACAAGTAATAAAGTGATAAGTAAGATATTGTTCCCACGAGGATTGATTCTAATTGAATTTGTTATTTTCCAGCAACAATAAATTAAACAGGGGGGATTTTTGTTGAATGATTTACTAAATGAAATAAGAATGCAAGTAAAGAATAACAAAACAGAAAGTAAATTTTAATGAAAAATCAATGAGAGAAAGCTGGTTAAGGGATCCTTCTCTACCACAAGATATGGATTTGCGAATTAATTGTAGAATTGTCATCTAATTACAGCATTGAAGTTATCAACCGTAGATAATAACAAGCTCTATTACCCCAATCTTTCCTTACTTTGTTGTTAAATAAAACAAGCTCTTTATTTAATCTCTATCCATTAAACAACCTAGAACAAGCTCTCTGAGTTTAATTCAATGGATGCATTATGATAAGAAAGATAGGTTGATCTAAGCAATAAACACACAAGCTCGGATTATTTAACTTAGGTTATATTCTCCAATTGTAATCTCTGATCACAATTTTGCTACTAATGATTAGAAATTCAAGACAATTACGGATCAAGATTTCTAGTCTAGCAATAAATCACAACCAGATTATATTCAGTTGGCCACTCAAATACAATCAGCAAGCAATCATAAGCATTAAATATGGGAGAATACAAGCAACTTCAATTAGAGAATTGGATAACAATTCCTTACACAATCAACTTACAAAAACCATATCAGGGGCTTTGAAATCACCCTCAACCAATTCAGATTCAGTTACACATGTTTAAGAACGTGGTAAATACAATACAACATGGAGACATTCCAGAAAATGAAAGGGAAGGGAAAAACTTAGCAAATTTGATGTAATTCTCTTTGGATTGTAGTTCTTCCTCTTTCCAAGCTTCCTTTCTCCTTCAAGAACTCCAAGAGATGAAAGAATTCCAGAGCTGCAGCCTCCACCACGTTCTCCCCTCTTCAAGTTATGAAAATAAAACCCTAAAATGTGTTTAAATACTCTGCTACAGTGAATTGCTACAGTGTCCGTATTATACATGCTACAGTGCTTGTGGAATTATATTTCTATACATCTCACACTGTTTTGATTACAACTTTTGGTACACTGAATGGATTTATAAACCGTAAATTTCTCCAGAAAATAGACTTCGAGAGCTTTCCAACGGTATATAACATGTCGTCGGGTTCATTGTATATCAATACAATTAAATCCGAGAAGATCACTGACTAGCAGAGGTGAAAATGAAGGGTTTTACTCCATTTTTGTGCAAGTTGCTCCAAAACTCCTACAAACATCAAAACACACAAAAACATAAAAATACCACAGAATATAGCAAAGAAACATGGACGAATTGATATAAAAGTAATACATAAATAGACACCTATCAAATTCCCCCACACTTAGACTTTGCTAGTCCTCGAGCAACTAAAATGATACGAAACAAAACTAAACCGAAACAGAATCAAAGAAAAATTAAAACACACAAATGCTTCAACTTGCAAATAGGCCTCAAAGATTGTACTTAATTATAACCCAAGGAAAACTTCAAAATAATGCACTTGATCAAGAATTTCATCTCAAATATTAGTTTCGCTTCACTTCAATTCCTCAAGTGTGTGTGTGTAGAGCCATTCTCACCTAATCACTTGTAACCCGGATGAGTTTATGCATAAAAATGAATCATATTTAATATTGAAGATGTGTGTATAAATGAACTCCATAGGCCTGCTTTTCAAGTCACTCTCCACTAATGTAGACATGTACAACACCAAGGATCAAGTAGGACTTTATTAAGCTTGTAACGTTTGGCTTGGGTGAAGGTATGATCAAGGATAATAATTTGGCTCAAATCACCCACAAACACATAAATCATTCAAGAATATGTAGAGCTCACCCCTATAACACAACTTTATTTTAATTCACCAGGTTACTCCCCCAAACTTATTTAGAACACTCAATCTTCTTTTTTTTTCTCCTCTTCTTCTTCTTTTTTTGTAGAAAACAAAAGAAACTACACCCCCACACTTTGTTGTTTCATTCTTTTTAAGAACACCCAAGGGTATAGAACTCTTTTTCTTTCTTTTTCTTTTCTTTTTTTTTTTAACTGCAATTCCACTCCCCCACACTTAAACAATACATTGTCCTCAATGTTTAAGTACGTGGAAGATAAGTACAGATTTTTTTTCTCTTTTTTTTTTTTTACAAACATAATAAAACTCACTTGCATTGCTCATGGCACAATCCAACCTCCTCTAACTTCCCAAAACCAGAACATAGCTCAAAATGTAATTGCGAATGATTTACATGCTCATAGGTAAGGGATAAACTGTTTGGAACAAATTCAATTGAGATTAGGAAATCTTTTAGTGAGTTAACAAAGAAAAAGGTTTACAGAGGCTCAAAGGGGTAACTACGGATCAATTTTAGTCAAGGTTGGCTCTTAAGGCCAAACGATCCAAAGATGGCCTAAATCATTTCCCTAATGTTGCACAGTCTAGGATTTCGCCTCGAGTGACCATCAAACAAGTTCTAGAATTCATTAAAATATGAAGAAACACTTAAATTATATAAACTTTCTCTAAGTAAACAAATAACTCAGTGATAATGGCTCGGTGCTCAATTTTGTGCAAGGAATCAAAAGTAAAGCAAAAACCAATATAACATTTCAAGCACACAGATCCATGCATCATTTATCATTTTCCAAGAGTTATTCTTAATTCAATCATTGCCTTATCATTGGCCCATAAAATGCAAGAAAAGAGGTACGTGGCGTTGTTACACCTGAGTCAAGATTGTATATTTCAACAATCCTTAGGACCAGTAGCCCGCAGACTTAAGGTTTCCAGCCTATATACCTTTATTATGAAAGAACAAAACAAGAAACAAGACACTTCAAACAACATGAAATAAACAAACTACAGATTTATTTAGAGAGAATGCGTTTCAAGGGTTAAGAAACCCCATATTCTGCCATTCTCAGGTTTTTCCACAATGTTTTTTTTTTAATCGAAACTGATAAAGACAAAAACACACAACAACTCTAAATTACATAAAACTAAACTTACTCATAAAATAACAAAGTCCAACAAGCCAGCAAACAAAAACAAGTCAGTTAGAATGGGTCTAAAAAGTTTAGAAGTTAGCCTCCTTATTCAGCCATTATAGATTAAAGAGATCCATAATGCGTTTCAAGAGGACTTAAACTTTTTAAGCCACCACTCTAAAAACCAAGATTAGAAAATATTACCTGGGAGGAAAGAAACAACCTGAAAAATCTCAAAATAAATAACATGAAAAACTTCAAATAAACACAATAAAAAGAAAGCAAACAAAAACGAAGCAAACCAGCAAATAGAGATTACAGATGGAGTGTTAAATCCAGTTTACGCCTCTTATTGCCTTCTCCAAACCAATCAATCCGAGCTATTGTTGGATCAGGCGAATAGACGAATTCTTGTAGTTTGTCAATTAACTCCCCTGCCGTTGAAGCTGTAACAAGATTTGCCTCGCTGATGGTGAGATAAAATTTTTTTCTACAGCTTGATCAAGAAAAGACAACAAACCATCAAAAAAGTTATTGACATTTAACAAACCAATGGGTTTTTTATGGATGTTTAGCTGTGCCCAAGAGGTGATTTGAAATATCTCCTCTAATGTGCCATAACCACCGGGTAAAGCTATAAATGCATCGTGACTTAACAACCATATGTGCAATACGCTCATGCATGCTAGAGACTTGTAACTCTTCCCCGATTGGTTGCCTACGAGATCTCGCACAGCTAATGATTTAGGGATATGCCGAGAACTTTACTTCCTCCCAAGGATCAGCTGTCGACACACACCCCATTAACCCAAGACTACCCCCTCCATAAATCAAATTAATACCCCTCGCAGCTAATGTCCTACCAAGATCAAGAGCTGCTGTGGTAAACTCTCCATCTTTACCAAATTGCGATCCGCAAAATACGCATATATTGCGGAATCGCCGAATTGGTGTTTTCTCCATTTCTACAAGTGCTCTAATCTTGTGTAAGACACGTTAGATATTATGCTTTTCAATTGCAAGACAGGTTATGGAATGACATATGAAAATATGCAGAATGTATATATACACACATAAAACTCTCAAATTTGATACATGGGGACATAATTTCGGTGGGGTTGCTCGATGCAGATTTATCGCCCGAGATTTGAAAAAATAGATATGCTTTCAGTGGAGGTTTGACAAAACCTCCACACTTGTCGCACGTTATGCCTGTGCATGAAAATGGAGATACTTTCAGTGGGGTTTGAAAAAACCGCCACACTTGTCTCCCACGTGAAGCATGACAATTAGAGATATAGTTTCGATGGGGTTTGACAAAACCGCCACACTGGTCTCCCACGTGAAGCATGAAAAGTAAAGATATACTTTCGGCGGAGGTTGACAAAACCTCCACACTTGTCTTCCATGTGTACTTATATCATGGGGTAGTCATCTGGTTTGTCAAAAAGAAAACTTGAAATTAAAACAAACAAAATCAACAAACAACAACAATACAAAAACAACATTGATAATCAGATCAAACGAAACAAGAAAGAAATAAAATTCGACAACAACAACACACATTCAAATATACAAGTAGTTGTGATTGTGGCTCACATCTTCCTCTGGTTTTACGTCCAGTAACGGCTGAAACGCCTTCTATGAGTCGGGGATTTGCTTCCCATCCAGTTTTCTTATAAAATGGCAAACAGGGTCGTTTTTAGTCAGATTCCCTAGACTATAAAACTGCAATTCATCACGAAATTGTGTCCATAGATTAAGCAATTCACGCTGAACAAGTCCACAAGAATGTGACTCAAGAGCTAATAAAACATTATCCAGCGACTCATTACTCAAACCATTCTTAATAAATGAAAGTTTATCTTCTCTATTCATGGACACAAAACCTAATGAACGACAAGTCTGGTTACAATTCCATCTAGCATATTTATAACATACTTGTAACCTTTTCGCTCTTCGCCTCTTGGCGTAGTAGCTCTTTCCTAGACCAGGCATGTATTTTGCGAGATAATGTCCGGCTCACCGGACAATCTCACCTTGGCTTCGATAAGCCATCGGATATCAGCAGGCACATTTAGGAGCATCAACGCCCAAAGTTTAGTCATCCGTACTTTATAAATTTTAAACACAGCATTTTGAGGAAGTGAAGGAAAATATTTACGAAGGTTCGACAAAAAGATATCAGCATCCATTGAAGAGAAGAAAAGGAGAGATATTACCGATAATGCGATTGAGTTTGTTCTTCTCCCAGATATGCACGTTTTCAAACCTTGGCGAATGACTTAAATTCCGTTGGATGTTTCCACAAGCTGCTGCACAAATGAGCCCAAAGCACAGAGTAATCAAATTAAACAAAAGAAAGGAAAAGAAAAGAGCAAAAACGAAACTAAAGACACATAAAAGAGATAACAACACAATAACAAAAAAAAGTCAAAAACAAGTAAAAAAAATATAAAAACAAATGAGACAGATGGCAAAGAGAGATAAAACCTGATCAATTTGATGGCCTACGAATGGAATCTCCTCGAGACACAAAAATTGATCATTACTACCTCATTTTATTTTTCTTTTCTTCTTTATTTATTTTTAAAAAACATTGGGTTGCCTCCCAATAAGCGCTTGGTTTAACGTCCTCAGCCTGACGTTGGTTCCATCATGGGAGGATCCAATCTCCGCTGTGCTTCTCTAGTGGGCTTGGATCCTTCTTCCAACAAGAAATGGTGTAAGCATATGGCTGGGCCTTGGATGTTAGCAATCATCCACTTAATAGCTGTTTTGTGAACTCTAAGTACTCGAACGCGTTTCTCTTCTTGTATTGGTGCAAGGCCCATTTCTATTATAATTGGCAAAGTACCATTCTCACCCAAGAATCCATGATTCAAATGATCTGGAAGTGACTTAAGCTCCAAGTTATTGGCTTTCGTCAAAGAAGGAAGAAGTTTCTCATTAAATAAAGTAAATTGAATGTACGAAACATCATACCTATTTGTGGTTATTGCTATGGTGTCATCTAAGCTTGCCACAGCTTCCTCCATTTCTTTGGACACTTGTATCAAAATTCCCGACTCATTGGAATTTTCTGTCCCTATATGCTCACTAATAGCTACATCCAATCCATTCTTGCGAGTTAACTCAAAATATTGTTGTGGTAAAGAATCAACAACGTCAACTGCAAAAATAGAATGTAAGTCACTAGAGTACCTCATTGCCTCAAAAATATTGAAACATATCACCTTGCCATCAAACTCTAGGATGAGAGTGCCATCATGAACATCACTCTTGGTTCTAACAGTTTTCGAGAATGGTCTCCCTAAAAGAATCGGAGTTGGATTAGGAGATGTCTCATCCTCTATTTCAAGGACATAGAAGTTTGCTGGGAAAACCAATTGATTCACCTGCACAAGCACATCTTCCACAACTTTTTTGGGATATGCATTAAAATGATCAGCAAGTTGAATGGTAATACCAGTTTTCGCAAAAGGTCCAAGATTTAAGGAAGCATAAATAGAATATGGCATGACATTAATAGAGCTTCTAAATCTAACATAGCTCTTTCAAAACTTGGTTTTACCAATGGGCATGAAACCGGTTGAACAGTATGACTTGCATTCCGGAGGATTTTTCTTGCAAACAGCTGAAAACATTTCCGCCACATCACTTTCTCATTCCCTTTTAAACTTTCTCTTGCTGGTGCATAACTCTATTGAGACACTTGTATAACAAGCGTAATTGCTTGATAGCATCCAGAAGTGGTATATTTACCTCAATCTTGCGAAATGTTTCCAGGATTTTCTGTTCTTGTTCCTCCTTCGATTTTGCAAATCTACTAGGAAAAAGTGGAGGAGTAACATATGAAGGAATAGGAGTTATAGGATTTACCTGAGAAGTTAATGTTTTGTTCATGGTAGATGTGGTGTCATCTCCTTCATCAGTTTGTGATTTTCTTGGTAAGACATCTAATTGCTCTCCACTTCGCGAAGTTATCGCACTAGCAGTCTCGCTTGGATTGATCACCATTTGAGAAGATAATTTTTCTGTGTCTTGGCCCTCGAATTTGCTCATGCTAGTAGCCAATTGTCCCATTTGATTTGCCAGGTTTAAGATACTTGCCCCAGTTTCCTGCTCGAATTGTATTGTGTTAGTGGCAAGTGCATTAATAATATCCTGGAGTGACATACCTGAATTTTCTGGATCTGGTTGTGGTGCTGGTTGTGGCATTGGTGGTGGTTGCATTTGAAATGGTTGTTGCACTCTAGGTTGATTAAAACCTTGTAGTTGATTTGGTATGGCATTTGGGACGATTGGTTGATTTATCCTAGTACCTGAAAAAAAAAAAACAAAAATTAGGGGGAATCTCCCATCAAGCATTGTAATGTGTAGAGAAGGGATCCATTACCGTGCCTGTTGTCTGTAAATCATCCATGGCATTGGCTGTCCCTAATTCTCTTGAGATATAAGTTGGATAATGTGATGATGCTCCATGGTAGAATATACCTCACATTGCAAAGATTTCTGCATATGTCCTACAGCCAGTTTCCACAAGAGAAAAGTTAACTCAAAAAAGTTGTTGTTTCAATGTTCGGAGTTGCTTACTCATTTACTCCCATGGTAGTTGTGGGCTCAAAATCCGTATGAAGGATGGAAGTTACTGCCATTGTCGTCTACAAACACAAACAATCCAGAAAAGAAAAACAAAGAAAATATGAATCAACAATGAAACAAAATAACA
Source organism: Boswellia sacra (assembly GCA_013180625.2). NCBI lineage: Eukaryota > Viridiplantae > Streptophyta > Magnoliopsida > Sapindales > Burseraceae > Boswellia > Boswellia sacra. The sequence goes on from SNVD02009819.1 coordinate 25,803, forward strand.
AATCGATTAGAAAATCAGTCCCCGGCAACGGCGCCAAAAACTTGATGCTTTCGAAACTAGCAAGTATACTAGTCGCACAAGTAATAAAGTGATAAGTAAGATATCGTTCCCACGAGGATTGATTCTAATTAAATTTTTTATTCGAAAGCGAAAACAGAATAAATGGGGGGTTTTGTTGATTGATTAACTAGATGAAATATTAATGCAAATAAAGAATAACAAAACAGAAAGTTAATTTGAGTGAAAAATCAATGAGAGAAACCTGGTTAAAGGATCCTTCTCTGCCACAAGATATGGATTTGCTAATTAATCATAGAATTGTCATCCAATTACACCATTGAAATTATCAACCGTAGATAACAACAAGCTCTGTTATCCCAATCTTTCCTTACTTTGTTGTTAAATAAAACAGGCTCTTTATTCAATCTCTATCCATTAAACAACCTAGAACAAGCTCTCTAAATTTAAGTCAATGGATGCATTACGATAAGAAAGATAGGTTGATCTAAGCAATAAACACACAACCTCGGATTATTTAACTTAGGTTGTATTCTCCAATTGCAATCTCTGATCACAATTTTGCTACTAAGGATTAGAAATTCAAGACAATTACGGATCAAGATTTCTACTCTAGCAATAGACAACAATCAGATTATATTCAGTTGGCCACCCTAAATACAATCAGCAAGCAATCATAAGCATTAGATATGGGAAAATGCAAGCAACTTCAATTAGAGAATTGGATAACAATTTCTTACACAATCACCTCACAAAATCCAGATCAAGGGCTTTGAAATCACCCTCAACCAATTCAGATTTAGTTACACATGTTCAGATAGAATACAAATACAATACAATATGGAGACATTCCAGAAAATGAAAGGGAAAGGAAAAACTTAGCAAATTTGATGAAATCTCTTAGGATTTGTAGTTCTTCCTCTTTCCAAGCCTTCAATCTCCTTCAAGAACTCCAAGAGATGAGAGAAATCCAAAGATGAAGCCTCCACCACGTTCTCCCCTCTTCAAGTTATCAAAATAAAACCCTAAAATGTGTTTAAATACTCTGCTACAGTGAATTGCTATAGTGCCCCGTATTATACATGCTACCGTGACTTGTGGAATTATATTTCTATACATCTCACACTGTTTTGATTACAACTTTTGGTACACTGAAAGGATTTATAAACCGTAAATTTCTCCAGAAAATAGACTTCGAGAGCTTTCCAACGGTATATAACATGTCGTCGGGTTCATTGTATATCAATACAATTAAATCCGAGAAGATCACTGACTAGCAGAGGTGAAATGAAGGGTTTTACTCCATTTTTGTGCAAGTTGCTCCAAAACTCCTACAAACATCAAAACCACACAAAAATATAAAAATACCAGAGAATATAGCAAAGAAAACATGGACGAATTGATATAAAAGTAATACATAAATAGACACCTATCATGCCGGGGGATTGATTTTCTATCATTTGTTATTATGTTTTATAATGATTTGATTGTATTCGTGATGTTGTGTTTTAGGCTTTTATGTCGAGGGGAAGAAGAATCGCGATCAACGACTTAAGAGAATTAAGGAGTTTCTCCAATCCTCGAATTTAAGGCTAAATCGGTCAATTTCAACTCCACCTCCAGAATTTACCTTGCACGACATACTTCCCTCCCATCTTCTTGCAGTTCAATCAAATCTGAATCGGAAGCAATGGCGATGGAAAACGATCAGAATCTTAAGGAGTTAGCGGCTCCAATTATTGATCAACAACCGCTATGCATAAGCACCAATTTTGAGATAGATTTTGAACTTAAATCTGGACTGATTCATCTCTTGCCTACATTTTATGGTTTTGCAGGAGAGGATCCGAACAAACACCTCAAAGAATTTCATGTGGTATGCTCAAGTATGAAGCCAACTGGCGTTTCTGAAGAGCAAATTAAATTGAGAGCTTTCCCATTCTCATTAGCAGATTTGGCAAAAGATTGGCTATACTACCTACCATCAGGTACCATTACCACTTGGAATGAGATGAGTAAACTCTTTTTGGAGAAATACTTTCCAACCTCGGAAGTTACAAATATTAGAAAAGATATTAGTGGCATTCGACAACACAATGGAGAATCACTTCACGAATATTGTGAGAGATTTAAAAGGTTATGTGCTAGCTGTCCAAACCATCAAATTAGTGATGGACTCCTAATTCAATATTTCTATGAGGGTCTCTTACCAATGGAAAGGAGTATCATTGATGCTGCTAGTGGTGGAGCACTAGTTAATAAAACACCGAACGTTGCAAGACGTTTGATTAGTGACATGGCAGCGAACTCAACAATTCAGCAGTCAATTTGAGCCACAACTAACAAAAAGAGTAAATGAGGTAAGTACTTCAAACATTGAACATCAACTTTCTGAACTTACCACTCTTGTAAAAAAAAATGGCTGTAGGACATATGCAGCAATCTTATGCATGTGGAGTATGTTCTGCCATGGACCATCCAACCGACATGTGGCCAACTTTGCAAGAAGGAGATACAGAACAAGCCAATGCCATGGGTGGATTTCCAGGACAACCAAGGCAAAGGTATGACCTTTTCTCCAATACTTACAATGCTGCATGGAGAGATCACCCTAATTTAAGATATGGGAATCATCAACCAATAGCCCCAAATGCCATACCACATCGACCACCAGGTTTCAATCAACCAAGGGTGCAGCAACCATTTCAAGCATAACCACAACCAGCACTCACAACCAGACTCACAAATTCAGGATGTCTCCCAGGGATATGTGTTAAAGACACTTGCCATAACACCAATGCAATTTGTCAGCAGGAAACTGGCACAGATCCCCAACCTGGAAAACAAATGGGACAATTGGCCAATAACAGAGCAAAATTGTAGAGTTCAAAACAAAACCAGGAAAAAATACTCTTCTCGCCGAGTGATCAACATCCAGAGAGAAGCTAGTGACTGCGTAACCTTTGAGAGGTGGGAAGCAATTATTTTTGAGATATTCCACCAAAGAAAAATTCACAAACAGATGAAGGGGATGACACACTCCACCATGAATAAAACATCATCTTCTAAGGTAAATCCTAAAACCAATATTCCTTCATATGTTACTCCTCCACCTTTTCCTAGCAGATTTGCAAAATCAAAGAAGGAGGAACAAGAATAAGAAATCCTGGAAACTTTTCACAAGATCGAGGTAAACATACCACTTCTGGATGCTATCAAGCAAGTGCCTCGTTATGCAAAATTTCTCAAAGAGTTATGCACCAACAAGAGGAAGTTGAAAGGAAATGATAAGGTAAGTGTGGGGGAAAATGTTTCAGCTGTATTGCAAAGAAAAATTCCTCCGAAATGCAAAGATCCAGGTACGTTCACCATTCCAGGCACCATTGGTAATACCAAGTTTGAAAGAGCTATGTTAGATTTAGGAGGAATCTATATGTCATGCAATTTCTATTTATGCTTCTTTGTGAAGTCTTGGACTCCTTGCGGAAACTGGCATTGTAAATTCAACATTGCTGATCGTTCTAAGCAATATCCCAAAGAGTTGTGGAAGATTGCTTGTGCAGGTGAATCAATTGGTTTTTCCAGCAGACTTCTATGTTCTGGAAATGGAGGATGAGACATCTCCCAATCCAACACCGAATTCTTTTGGGGAGGCCATTCTTGAAAACTGCCCGAACGAAGATTGATGTTCATGATGGCACTCTCACCATGGAGTTTGATGGCGAGGTGATTCGTTTCAATATTTTTGAGGCAATGAGGTACCTAGTGACTTGCATTCTGTTTTTGCAGTTGATGTTATTGATTCTTTGGCACTGAGTTAACACGCAAGGACGCAGTGGAAGTAGCCATTAGTGAGGCACATTGGGGCAGAAAATCACAGAATGCAGGAAAGTGGAACAAGGTCTAAAGAAGTGGAGGAAGCTGTGACAAGCTTGGAGGAGACTATAGCTATCACCACAAATAGGTATGATGTTTCGTACATTGAATTGCCTTTATCTAATGAGAAACTTTTCCCTTCTGTGATGAAAGCACCTGCCTTGGAGCTTAAGCCTCTTCCAGATCATTTGAAACATTTATTCTTGGGTGAGAAGGATACTTTGCCAGTCATAATAGCCAAGGGCCTTACACCATTGCAAGAAGAGAAACTCATCCGAGTGCGTCGAGATCACAAAACAGCCATTGGGTGGACAATTGCTGACATCAAAGGTATTAGCCCAGCCATATGCATGCACCGTATCTTATTAGAAGAAGGATCCAAGCCCACTCGAGAAGCAACGCGGAGGAGGGAAGCCTCAATGATGGCCAAGTGGTCAAAGAAAGAAATTCGAATTGTAGGAGTGTGGTGGTATGCTTTTATCCCCAATTCGAGATAGCAATGTGGCGTGAGTCCAGTCCAAGTCGTTCCAAAGAAATCTGGTGTTACGGTGGTTAAAAATGACAATAATGAGCTAGTTCCCACTCGTATCCAAACTAGGTGGCGAGTTTGTATGATTATCGAAAGCTCAATTCTGCAACTCGCAAGGATCACTTTCCTTTGCCATTCATTGATCAAATGCTGGAGAGATTAGCAGGCCATTCTCATTATTGTTTCTTGATGGGGATTATTCAGGATATAATCATAGTCAAGGCCCCTCGAAGGATCAAGAGAAAACTACATTTATATGCCCATTTGGTACATTTGCGTATCGACGCATGCCGTTCGGTCTTTGCAATGCCCCTGCCACTTTCCAAAGGTGTATGGTAAGTATTTTCTCTGATTATGTTGAGAACATCATTGAGGTATTTATGGATGATTTTAGTGTTTTTGGTGATTCTTTGATAAATGCCTTGATAACCTTACACTTATACTTCAAAGATGTATGGAAACGAACCTTGTTCTGAATTAGGAAAAATGTCATTTTATGGTAGATCAGGGTATAGTTTTGGGACATGTTATTTCTGCTAAGGGTATAGAGGTTGATAAATCCAAGATAGATCTTATATGTTCCTTACCACCTCCCACAAGTGTGCGGGATATTCGTTCGTTTCTTGGTCATGCAGGTTTTTATCGTAGATTCATCAAAGATTTCTCAAAGATAGCATTGCCCTTATGCAGATTATTACAGAATGATGTGGCCTTTGAATTTGATGAGAAATGCAAAGAGGCATTTGAGAAACTAAAGGAACTCTTGACTTCAGCTCAATAATCCAATCTCCAAATGGAATCCACCATTCGAGACACGGTGATGCGGTGATTAGCTGTGGGGGCCGTTTGGGTTCAAAACGAATGAGAATTCCACAGACATTATACGCATCTCGGACTTTAAATGATGCTCAACTTAATTATTCTACCACTGAAAAAGAGCTGATAGCGGTTATTTTTGCTTTAGAAAAGTTTCGATCTTATTTGATTGGTACTAAAGTAACCGTTTATTCTGATCATGCAGCTTTGAGGTTCTTGCTCACAAAGAAAGATGCAAAACCAAGGCTTATCAGGTGGATACTCCTTTTACAGGAATTTGACTTGGAGATCAAAGATAAGAAGGGAAGTGAAAACTTAGTTGCAGACCATCTCAGTCGCATTGTCCATGACGAGGACGTACTGCCACTACAAGAAAGTTTTCCGGATGAACAATTGCTGTTTCTACATGTAGCAGCCCCTTGGTATACAGATATTGTTAATTACTTAGTTACCAAGAAGCTACCACATGACTTGACTTGAGCTCAAAGAGACAAGATCAAAAACATTGCCAAGTATTACATATGGGATGATCCATACTTATGGAAGCATTGTTCTGACCAAGTGATAAGAAGGTGCATTTCTGAATCTGAATTTAATTCAATTTTAACCTTCTGTCATTCTTATGCATGTGGAGGTCATTTCGGACCAAAAAAGAACAGCCCTTAAAGTTCTTGATTGTGGATTCTACTGGCCATCATTGTTCAAAGATGCATATCTGTTCTGCAAAGATTGTGACCGTTGTCAAAGGACAGGTAATTTAAGTGCCAAAAATCAAATGCCACAAACCCCTATACTTATTGTCGCGATTTTTGATGTGTGGGGTATTGATTTCATGGGTCCTTTTCCTTCATCTTTTGGTAATGTTTACATTATACTTGCTGTGGATTATGTTTCTAAATGGGTGGAAGCAAAAGCTACGAGAACTAATGATTCTAAAGTTGTTGTAGATTTTGTGAAATCTAACATTTTTGCGAGATTTGGAACACCAAGAGCCATGATTAGTGACAGAGGGACACACTTCTGCAATCGATCATTTGAAGCCTTGCTCTAGAAATACAACATCACTCACAAGTTGTCTACTGCATATCATCCACAAACTAGTGGTCAAGTTGAAGTTTCAAATCGAGAAGTCAAGTCCATTCTCGAGAAGATAGTGAATCCAAACCGAAAAGATTGGAGCCTACGATTGAATGATGCACTTTGGGCATACCGAACTGCTTACAAGACACCTATTGGTATGTCTCCATATAGGTTAGTCTATGGTAAGCCATGTCACCTTCTAGTAGAGCTCGAACACAAAGCATGGTTGGCAGTAACGCTTTGTAACATGGAGATGGATGCTGCTGGAGAACAAAGGAAGCTTCAACTGCAAGAATTGGAAGAACTTAGAAATGATGCCTATGAGAATTCCAGAATTTACAAGGAGAGAACTAAGGCATTTCATGATAAAATGATCTCCAGAAAGAATTTTGAAGTGGGACAGAAAGTTCTTTTATTTCATTCTCGCCTCAAGTTATTTTCAGGTAAATTACGATCTCGATGGGTTGGACCTTTTGTTATTACTAATGTTTTTCCCCATGGTGCAGTGGAAATCAAGAGCTAAAAAACGGATAAAGTATTCAAGGTGAATGGGCACAGGTTGAAGCCTTACTATGAGAATTCAGTGATGCAGGACATCGATGAGTTACCTCTCTACGAGCCAACTTATCTTGATGGGTGAGGACAGATAACGTCAGGCTGAGGACGTTAAACCAAGCGCTTATTGGGAGGAAACCCAATGTTTTTGAAACATAAATAAAAAGAGACAAAGAAAAGAAGGTAGTAACAATCAATTTTTGTGTTTCGAGGAGATTCCTCTCATGGGCTATTATAATTTATCAGGTTTTATCTCTCTTTGCCATTTGTCTCATTTGCTTTGTTGTTTGTTTTTGACTTTCATTTGATCTTGTGTTTTTATTTCTTTTTTTTTACCGGGTCTTCTATTTCTTTCCTTTTCCTTTCTTCTCTTGTCTTTGTGTTTAATTGATTATTCCGTGCTTCGGTTCAGTTGTGGCAACAAGCTAGAGGAAACACATTTTCAAACGAGTTGAAGCCATTGTTCGGAGGTTTGAAACGTGCATATCTGGGAGAAGAACAAACTCAATCGCATTATCGGTAATATCTCTCCTTTTCTTCTCTTCAATGGATGTTGATATCTTTCTATCAAACCTTCGTAAATATTTCCCTTCACTTCCTCAAAATGCTGTGTTTAAAATTTATAAAGTACGGATGACTAGACTTTGGGCATTGATGCTCCTAAATGTCCCTGCTGATATCCGATTGCTTATCGAAGCCAAGGTGAGATTGTCCGGTGAGCCGGACATTAATCTCGCAAAATACAGGCCTGGTCTAGGAAAGAGCTACTACGCCAAGAGGCGAAGAGCGAAAAGGTTACAAGTATGTTATAAATGTGCTAGATGGAAGTGTAACCAGACTTGTCGTTCATTAGGTTTTGCGTCCAGGAATAGAGAAGATAAACTTGCATTTATTAAGAATGGGTTGAGTAATGAGTCGCTGGATAATGTTTTGTTAACTCTCGAGTCACATTCTTATGGACTTGTTCAGCGTGAATTGCTTAATCTAGGGACACAATTTCGTGATGAATTGCAGTGTTATAGTCTAGGGAATCTGACTAAAAATGACCCTGTTTGCCAGTTTATAAGAAAACTGGATGGGAAGCAAATCCCGACTCATAGAAGGCGTTTCAGCCGTTACTGGACGTAAAACCAGAGGAAGATGTGAGCCACAATCACAACTACTTGTATATTTAAATGTGTGTTGTTGTTGTCGAATTTTTTTTTCTTGTTTCGTTTGATCTGATTATCAATGTTGTTTTTGTGTTTTGTTGTTTGTTGATTTTGTTTGTTTTAATTTCAAGTTTTCTTTTTGACAAACCATATGGCTACGCTATGGCATAAGTACACGTGGGAGACAAGTGTGGAGGTTTTGTCAACCTCCACCGAAAGTGTATCTCCATTTTCCATGCTTCACGTGGGAGACAAGTGTGTAGTTTTTGTCAAACCTCGCCGAAAGCATATCTCATTTTTTCAAATCTTGGGGCGATAAATCTGCATCGAGCAACCCCCACCGAAAGTATGTCCCCATGTGTCAAAATTTGAGAGTTTTATGGGTGTGTATATACATTCTGCATATTTTCATATGTCATTCCATAACCTGTCTTGCAATTGAAAAGCATAATATCTAACGTGTCTTACACAAGATTAGAGCACTTGTAAAAATGGAGAAAACACCAATTCAGCGATTCCGCAATATATGCGTATTTTGCGGATCGCAATTTGGTAAAGATGGAGAGTTTTCCACAGCAGCTCTTGATCTTGGTAGGACATTAGCTGCGAGGGGTATTAATTTGATTTATGGAGGGGGTAGTCTTGGGTTAATGTGGTGTGTGTCAACAGCTGCATCCCTAGGAGGGAGCAAAGTTCTCGGCATTATCCCTAAACCATTAGCTGTACGAGATATCGTAGGCAACACAATTGGGGAAGAGTTACAGGTCTCTAGTATGCATGAGCGTATTGCACATATGGTTGTTAACTCCGATGCATTTATAGCTTTGCCGGGTGGTTATGGTACATTAGAGGAGATATTTCAAATCACCTCTTGGGCACAGCTAAACATCCATCGGAAACCCATTGGTTTGTTAAATGTTAATATTTTTTTTGATGGTTTGTTGTCCTTTCTTGATCAAGCTGTAGAAAAAAATTTCATCTCACCGTCAGCAAGGCAAATGCTGGTTACAGCGTCAACTGCAGGAGAGTTAATTGACAAACTACAAGAATTCGTCTATTCACCTGATCCAACAATGGCTCGGATAAATTGGTTTGGAGAAGGCAACAAAAGGCGTCAACTGGATTTACCCCTCCATCTGTAATCTCTATTTGCTGGTTTGCTTCGTTTTTGTTTGCTTTCTTTTTAGTGTGTTTATTTGAGATTTTTCATGTCATTTTTTTTGAGTTTTTTTAGGTTATTTCTTTTGTCCCAGGTAATATTTTCTAATCTCGGTTTTTAGAGTGGTGGCTTAAAAGGTTCAAGTTCTCTTGAAACGCATTCTGGATCTCTTCAATCCATAATGGCTGAATAAGGAGGCTAACTTCTAACTTTTTAGACCCATTCTAACTAACTTGTTTTTGTTTGCTAACTTGTTGAACTTTGTTATTTTATGAGTGAGTTTAGTTTTGCGTAATTTAGAGTTGTTATGTGTTTTTTTTATCTTTATCAGTTTTGATTCAAAAAAAAAAACAATTGTGGAAAAACCTGAGAATGGCAGAATATGGGGTTTTCTTAACTCTTGAAACGCATTCTCTCTTAATAAATCTGTAGTTTGTTTTTTTCATGTTGTTTGAAGTGTCTTGTATCTTGTTTTGTTCTTTCATAATAAAGGTATATAGGCTGTAAACCTTAAGTCTGCGGGCTACTGGTCCTAAGGATTGTTGAAATATACAATCTTGACTCAGGTGTAACAATGCCACGTACCTCTTCTCTTACATTTTATGGGCCAATGATAAGGCAATGATTGAATTAAGAATAACTCTTGGAAAATGATAAATGATGCATGGATCTGTGTGCTTGAAATGTTTATTGGTTTTCGCCTTCCTTTTGATTCCTTGCGCAATATTGAGCACTGAGCTATTATCACTGAGTTATTTGTTCACTTAGATAAAGTTTATGTAATTTAAATGTTTCTTCAGATTTCAATGAATTCTAGAACTTGTTTGATGGTCACTCGAGGCTAAATCCTAGACTGTGCAACATTGGGAAAATGATTTAGGCCATCTTTGGACCGTTTGAGCCTTAATAGCCAACCTTGACAGAAATTGATCCCTAGTTACCCCCTTTGAGCCTCTGTAATCCTTTTTCTTTGTTAAACTCACTAAAAGATTTCCTAATCTCAATTGAATTTGTTCCAAACAGTTTATCCCTTACCTATGAGCATGTAAATCATTCGCAATTACATTGTGAGCTATGTTCTGGTTTTGGGAAGTTAGAGGAGGTTGGATTGTGCCATGAGCAATGCAAGTGAGTTTTATTATGTTTGTAAAAAAACAAAAGAGAAAAAAATCTGTACTTATCTTCCACGTACTTAAACATTGAGGACAATGTATTGTTTAAGTGTGGGGGAGTGGAATTGCAGTTAAAAAATAAAGAAAAAAAAGAGTTCTATACCCTTGGGCGTTCTTAAAAAGAATGAAACAACAAAGTGTGGGGGTGTAGTTTCTTTTGCTTTCTACAAAAAAAAAAAGAAAAAAGGAAAAAAAAGAAAAAAAAAGAGATTTCGAGTGTTCTGAATAAGTTTGGGAGAGTCATTTGATGAATAAGAATGAATTTTTTATGTCATGGGCTTGAGCTCCACATAACATTGAATGATTTTATGTGTTTGTGGGTGATTTGAGCCTAATTATTATCCTTTATCGTACCTTCACCCAAGCCAAACGTTACAAGCTTAATAAAGTCCTACTTGATCCTTGGTGTTGTGCATGTCTACATTAGTGGAGAGTGACCTGACAAGCAAGCCTATGGAGTTCATTTATACACACATCTTCAATATTAAATATGATTCATTTTTATGCATAAACTCATCCGGGTTACAAGTGATTAGGTGAGAATGGCTCTACACACACACACTTGAGGATTTGAAGTGAAGCGAAACTATTTTTTGAGATAAAATTCTTGATCAAGTGCATTATTTTGAAGTATTCCTTGGGTTATAATTAAGTACCATCTTTGAGGCCTATTTGCAAGATGAAGCATTTGTGTGTTTTAATTTTTTGTTGATTCTGTTTCGGTTTAGTTTTATTTCACATTGTCGTAGTTGCTCGAGGACTAGCAAAGTATAAGTGTGGGGGAATTTGATAAGTGTCTATTTATATATCATTTTCATATCAATTCGTCCATGTATCTTTGCTATATTCCTTGGTATTTTATGTTTTTGTGTGGTTTTGATGTTTGTAGGAGTTTTGGAGCAACTTGCACAAAAATGGAGTAAAACCCTTCATTTTCACCTCTGCTAGTCAGTGATCTTCGCGGATTTAATTGTATTGATATACAATGAACCCGACGACATATTATATACCGTTGGAAAGCTCTCGAAGTCTATTTTCTGGAAAATTTTACGGTTTATAAATCCATTCAGTGTACCAAAAGTTGTAATCAAAACAGTGTGAGAAGTATAGAAATGTAATTTCACAAATCACTGTAATATGTATAATACGGGACACTGTAGCAGATTACTGTAGCAGAGTATTTAAACACATTTTAGGTTTTTATTTTCATAACTTGAAGAGGGGAAAACGTGGGAGGAGGCTGCATTTCTGGATTTCTCTCATCCCTTGGAGTTCTTGAAGGAGAAAGAAGATTTTGAAAGAGGAGGAACTACAATTCCAAGAATATTCATCTACAAAGAAGATTTTCAAAGAATTTGCTAAGTTCTTTCTTTCCTTTTCAATTCTGGAATTTCTCTGTATTGTATTTGTTATTCTGATTGAATATGTGTAACTAAATCTGAATTGGTTTGAGGGTGATTTCAAAGCCCTTGATATGGATTTTGTGAGTTGATTGTGCAAGAAATTGTTATCCAATTCTCTAATTGAAGTTGCTTGTATTTTCCCATATCTAATGCTTATGATTGCTTATTGATTGTATTTGGAATGGCCAACTGAATATAATCTGGTTGCTGTCTATTGCTAGATTAGAAATCTTGATCCGTAATTGTCATGAATTTCCAATCATTAGTAGCAAAATTGTGATCAGATATTGCAATTGGAAAATACAACCTAGGTTAAATAATCCGAACTTGTGTGATTATTGCTTAGATCAACCTATCTTTCTCATCGTAATGCTTCTATTGGATTAAACTTAGAGAGCTTGTTCTAGGTTGTTTAATGGATAGAGATTAAATAAAGAGCTTGTTTTATTTAACAACAAAGTAAGGAAAGATTGGGATAACAGAGCTTGTTGTTATCTACGTTTGATAACTTCAATGCTGTAATTGGATTACAATTCTATGTTAATTCACAAATTCATATCTTGTGGCAGAGAAAGAACCCTTAACCAAGTGTCTCTCATTGAATTTTCAATTCATTCAATATTGTGTTGTGTTATTCTTTATTTGCCTTCGTATTCAGTTTAATTAATCATTCAACAAAACCCCCCCCATATTTAGTTTATTGTTGCTGAAAAATAACAAATTCAATTAGAATCAATCCTCGTGGGAACGATAACTCACTCATCACTTTATTACTTGTGCGACTAGTATACTTGCTAGTGTCGAACGCATCACATATGGTTTGTCAAAAAGAAAACTTGAAATTAAAACAAACAAAATCAACAAACAACAACAACACAAAAACAACATTGATAATCAGATCAAACGAAACAAGAAAGAAATAAAATTCGACAACAACAACACACATTCAAATATACAAGTAGTTGTGATTGTGGATCACATCTTCCTCTGGTTTTACGTCCAGTAACGGCTGAAACGCCTTCTATGAGTCGGTGATTTGCTTCCCATCCAGTTTTCTTATAAACTGGCAAACAGGGTCGTTTTTAGTCAGATTCCCTAGACTATAACACTGCAATTCATCACGAAATTGTGTCCATAGATTAAGCAATTCAAGCTGAACAAGTCCACAAGAATGTGACTCGAGAGTTAACAAAACATTTTCCAGCGACTCATTACTCAAACCATTCTTAATAAATGAAAGTTTATCTTCTCTATTCCTGGACGCAAAACCTAATGAACGACAAGTCTGGTTACAATTCCATCTAGCACATTTATAACATACTTGTAACCTTTTCGCTCGTCGCCTCTTGGCGTAGTAGCTCTTTCCTAGACCAGGCATGTATTTTGCGAGATTAATGTCCGGCTCACCGAAAAATCTCACCTTGGCTTCGATAAGCCATCGGATATCAGCAGGGACATTTAGGAGCATCAATGCCCAAAGTCTAGTCATCCGTACTTTATAAATTTTAAACACAGCATTTTGATGAAGTGAAGGGAAATATTTACGAAGGTTCGATAGAAAGATATCAGCATCCATTGAAGAGAAAAAAAGGAAAGATATTACCGATAATGCGATTGAGTTTGTTCTTCTCCCAGATATGCACGTTTCAAACCTTCGAACAATGGCTTCAACTCCCGTTTGAATGTTTCCTCAAGCTGTTGCACAACTGAACTTGAAGCACGGAATAATCAAATTAAACATAAGAAAAGAAAAGAAAAGAAAAGAAAATAGAGACACATAAAAGAAATAAAAACACAAGAGCAAATGAAAGTCAAAACAAACAACAAAGCAAATAAGACAAATGGCAAAGAGAGATAAAACCTGATCAATTATAATAGCCCATGAGAGGAATCTCCTCGAAACACAAAAATTGATCAATACTACCTTCTTTTCTTTGTCTCTTTTTATTTATATTTCAAAAACATTGGGTTTCCTCCCAATAAGCGCTTGGTTTAACGTCCTCAGCCTGACGTTATCTATCCTCACCCATCAAGATAAGTTGGCTTGTAGAGAGGTACCTCATCGATGTCCTGCATCACTGAATTCTCATAGTAAGGCTTCAACCTGTGCCCATTCACCTTGAATACTTTATCCGTTTTTAAGCACTTGATTTTCCACTGCACCATGAGGAAAAACATTAGTAATAACAAAAGGTCCAACCCATCGAGATCGTAATTTACTTGGAAATAACTTGAGGCGAGAATGAAATAAAAGAACTTTCTGTCCCACTTCAAAATTCTTTCTGGAGATCATTTTATCATGAAATGCCTTAGTTCTCTCCTTGTAAATTCTGGAATTCTCATAGGCATCATTTCTAAGTTCTTCCAATTCTTGCAGTTGAAGCTTCCTTTGTTCTCCAGCAGCATCCATCTCCATTTACAAAGCTTTACTGCCCACCATGCTTTGTGTTCGAGCTCTACCGGAAGGTGACATGGCTTACCATAGACTAACCTGTACGGAGACATACCAATAGGTGTCTTGTAAGCAGTCCGGTATGCCCAAAGTGCATCATTCAATCGGAGGCTCCAATCTTTTCGGTTCGGATTCACTGTCTTCTCGAGAATGGACTTGACTTCTCGATTTGAAACTTCAACTTGACCACTTGTTGGTGGATGATAGGCAGTAGACAACTTGTGAGTGATGTTGTATTTCTTGAGCAAGGCTTCAATGATCGTTGCAGAGTGTGTCCCTCTATCGCAATCATGGCTTCTTGGTGGTTCCAAATCTCGCAGAAAAAAAAAAAAAAAAAAAATGTTAGATTTCACAAAATCTACAATAACTTTAGAATCATTAGTTCTCATAGTTTTTGCTTCTACCCATTTAGAAACATAATCCACAGCAAGTATAATGTAAACATTATCAAAAAAATGAAGGAAAAGGACCATGAAATCAATACCCCACACATCAAAAATTTCAATAATAAGTATAGAGGTTTGTGACATTTGATTTTTGGCACTTAAATTACCTGGCCTTTGACAACGGTCACAAGCTTTGCAAAATAGATATGCATCTTTGAACAATGATGGCCAGTAAATCCACAATCAGAACTTTCAGGGCTGTTCTTTTTGGTCCGAAGTGACCGCCACATGTATAAGAATGACAGAAGGTCAAAATTGAATTAAATTCAGATTCAGAAACACACCTTCTTATCACTTGATCAGAACAATGCTTCCATAAGTATGGATCATCCCATATGTAATATTTGGCAATGTTTTTAATCTTGTCTCTTTGAGCTCGAGTCAAGTCATGTGGGAGCTTCTTGGTAACTAAGTAATTAACAATATCCGCATACCAAGGGGCTGCTACATGTAGAGACAGCATTTGTTCATCCGGAAAACTTTCTTGTAATGGCAGTACATCCTCGTCATGGACAATGCGACTGAAATGGTCTGCAACTAAGTTTTCACTTCCCTTCTTGTCTTTGATTTCCAAGTCAAACTCCTGTAAAAGGAGTATCCCCTAATAAGCCTTGGTTTAGCATCTTTCTTTGTGAGCAAGTACCTCAAAGCTGCATGATCAGAATAAACGGTTACTTTATTACCAATCAAATAAGATCGAAACTTTTCTAAAGCAAAAATAACCGCTAGCAGCTCTTTCTCAGTGGTAGAATAATTAAGTTGAGCACCATTTAAAGTCCGAGATGCATAGTAAATGGCATTGAATTTGTTGCCAATTCGTTGACCCAAAACGGCACCCACAGCGTAGTCCCTTGCATCACACATGATCTCGAATGGATGATTCCAATTCGGAGATTGGATTACTGGAGCCGAAGTCCAGAGTTCCTTCAGTTTCTCAAATGCCTCTTTGCATTTCTCATCAAATTCAAAGGCCACATCCTTCTGTAATAATCTGCATAGGGGCAATGCTATCTTCGAGAAATCTTTGATGAATCTACGATAAAAACCTGCATGACCAAGAAAAGAACGAATATCCCGCACACTTGTGGGAGGTGGTAAGGAACATATAAGATCTATCTTGGATTTATCAACCTCTATACCCTTAACAGAAATAAAATGTCCCAAAACTATACCCTGATCTACCATAAAATGACATTTCTCCCAATTCAGAACAATGTTAGTTTCTATACATCTTTGAAGTATAAGGGTAAGGTTGTCAAGGCATTTATCAAAAGAATCACCAAAAACACTAAAGTCATCCATAAATACCTCAATAATGTTCTCAACATAATCAGATAAAATACTTACCATACACCTTTGGAAAGTGGCAGGGGCATTGCCAAGACCGAACGGCATGCGTCGATACGCAAATGTACCAAATGGGCATGTAAATGTAGTTTTCTCTTGATCTTCAGGGGCAATGACAATCTGATTATATCCTGAATAGCCCTCAAGAAAACAATAATGAGAATGACCTGCTAATCTCTCCAGCATTTGATCAATGAATGGCAAAGGAAAGTGATCCTTTCGAGTTGCAGAATTGAGCTTTCGATAATCAATACAAACTCGCCACCCGGTTTGGATACGAGTGGGAACTAGCTCATTATTGTCATTCTTAACCACTGTAACACCAGATTTCTTTGGAACGACTTGGACTGGACTTACCCACTTGCTATCCGAAATTGGATAAATCACACCCACATCTAACAATTGCAGGATTTCTTTCTTGACAACTTCCATCATTGGAGGATTCAACCTCCGCTGTGCTTCTCGAGTGGGCTTGGATCCTTCTTCTAATAAGATACGGTGTATGCATATGGCTGGGCTAATACCTTTGATGTCAGCAATTTTCCACCCAATGGCTGTTTTGTGATCTTGAAGCACTCGGATGAGTTTCTCTTCTTGCAATGGTGTAAGGCCCTTGGCTATTATGACTGGCAAAGTATCCTTCTCACCCAAGAATTCATGTTTCAAATGATCTGGAAGAGGCTTAAGCTCCAAGGCAGGTGCTTTCATCACAGAAGGAAAAAGTTTCTCCTTAGATAAAGGCAATTCAATGTACGAAACATCATACCTATTTGTGGTGATAGCTATAGTCTCATCCAAGCTTGCCACAACTTCCTCCACTTCTTTAGACA